>PVJH01044405.1:0-13007 GCA_004026705.1 Nesogale talazaci | reverse complement strand
TCTTGTATATAAACCTCTCCTTTAGATACAAAGAAAATTTCACCGAGTGTCCAGATATTGACTAAATTCTCATTAAAATGTTTTAGAAAGCTGGAAAAGCTCTGGAAGCACTCACCGGTCTAGGAAAGGAAATTTACAAGACAGCTAATTGGGTAACTGACTGGAAGTGAACTGTATTTATGCTCATTTTATAGAGAAGTGACTCAACAGAAAACTAACACTATAATATAATATCATTGATATCACACACAAGTAAAGTTTTATTACGATCCTGTAGCAATGATTGCAGCAGTACATGGGCAAGGAATTGCTAGAAGTTCATGTAGAATTCAGAAGAGGATGTGAAATAAGGGATATCATTGCTGATTTCAAACAGATCTTGACTGAAAGCTGAACATACCAGAAAAATGTTTGCTTGTGTTTTATTAATTATGCAAAGACATTTGATTGTAGGAGTCCTAATACAGTGTAGATAACATTGAAAAGAATGGGCATTCCAGAACACTTCATTGTGCTCATGAAGAATTTGTAAGTGAATCAAAAAGCTGTTGTGACAATAAAATAAGGAACTAGAGCATGCTATAATATCAGGAAAGGTGTGGGGTATGGTTTTATCCTCTCACCATACTTATTCAACTTGTATGCTGTGCAAATCATCAGAGAAGGTGGACTAAATGAAGAAGCATGTGACATCAGGTTTGAAGAAAGACTGAGTAACCACCTGAGATATGCAGCTGACACAACCTTGCTTGCTGAAAGTGATGATGAATTGAGTCACTTGTTAACGAAGATCAAGCACTGTTGCCCTCAGCATGGATTGCAACTCCATGTAATGAAGATGAAAACCCTTATGACTGGACCAATAGGGAGCAACATGATAAATGGAGAAAAGGTTGAAGTTGTCAAAGGTTTTTTGTGACTTGGAACCACAGCCAATGCTCATGGAATTAGCCATCAAGAAATCAAAAATACATATTGCTTTAGATAGATCTGCTGCATAAGACCTCTTTAGAGTATTGAAGAACAAGGATTTTACTTTGAGGACTAAGGTGTGCCTGACCCAAACCATGGTATTCTCAGTTGCATCAGATACATGTTAAAGTTAGCCTTTGAATAAGGAAGTCTGTAGAAGAATAGATGCATTTGAATTTTGGTGCCGGAGAAGAATACTGAAAATACCATGGACCGCTAAAAGAACAAACTGATCTGTATTTGAAAAAGGAAAGCCAGAGCGCTCCTTAGTGACAAGCATAGCAAAACGTCATCTTATATACTTTGAACATATTAGAAGAGACCCATACCAGGAGAAGGATATCATATTTGGTAAAATGGAAAGGCAGCAAAAAAGCGGAATATGCACAATGAGATAAGTTGACACACATGGGGCCGCATCAATGGGTTCAGACAAAGGAAAATCATGAAGAAAGCGCAGGACCATGCAGCATTTCATTCTTTTGTGCACAGTCCCTATACGTTGAAACTAATTCAATGGTAGCCCCACCAACCAAGAATTCCACTGTGTAGACCATACAAGTTATGGATAGCCTTGAGAAGAACATGAATCCCAGAACACTGCATTGTGCCACGTGGAACCTGTACACATATCCAGAGGCAGTTGGGGGGACAGTACCAGGGGATGTTTAAAAAAATCAAGAAAAGTGGGTATCATTTATGCATCATTTCAACATACTTCTTCAATCTATATCCTGAGCGAACAATAAAAGAAGATGAATTATAAAAAGAAGTATATAGCATCAGGTTCAGAGGAAGGCTTATTAACAACCTGTTAGATGCAAATGATACAACCTTGGCAGCTGAAAATGAGAAGGACCTGAAGCATTTTCTGAGGAAGGTGGACTGCAGCCTGTAATACAACTCAGTGTACAGAAAACTAGAATCCTCACGACTGGATTAGTAGGTGACATCATAATAAGTAGAGAAGAGATTGATATTGTCAAGGATTCTGTCTTATTTGTATCCGCAAGCACTACTCATGAAAGCAGCAGTTAAGTGATCAAATGATGCATTCCATTGGGTAAGCCTGCTACAGAAGACCTCTTTCAAGTGTTGAAAACCAAAGATGTTACTTTGAAGAATAAGGTATGCCTGACCTAAGCATACCCATGGTATTTTCAATTGCATCATATGTGTGTTAAAGATGGATGTCAAATAAGGGAGACCAAAGAAGACTCTTTGTTAGAAGAAGTGCATGCAGAAGGCTCCTGGGAAGCGAGGATGGAGAGATTTTGAACTTATTGTAGCAGAGCAGAGGAAAAGAGGAAGACTTTCAACAATATGAAGTGACACCGGTGCTGCGCTGATAGGCTCAAACATAAGAACAGCTGTGAGGATGTTATAGGTTTGGACAGGGTTTTGTTCATTTATATATGAGAACTCCATTACAAATCAGGACTGTCTGGAAGGCATTTAACAACAACAAAAATGATTTTGTTGTTTTTTTCTCTCCTTTCTTTTGGATTGCTGTCTTGCATTTTATTTTTCTGCAGTAGTTGTTTTTCAGTGTGTGTATGATTTTATGTATATGAAATATAGGACATGTAAACCCAGAGAGATAACAACTACATTTATAGCTTTTTTAGGTTAGAGATGGAGCTTTCATAGCATAGTAGGCTACAATTTGGGCTTTTAACTGCAAGGTCAGCAGTTCAAAACCATTAGGCTCTTTGTAAGAGAAAGATGGGGCTTTCTACACCCTTGGAAATATAGAGTCTCAAACACCGACATGGACAGTCTATGCTCTATAGAAGCACTGTGAATTGGAGTTAGTGCAATGGCAATGAGTTTTATTTGTTTTATTTTTTGTGTGGAATATAGCAGGGGAGGTTGAGAGAAATGAAGAGCTTAATAATGAGTATGAGAATAAAGCAAAATTTCTATTTGATTGCTGTGATGATTGCCCCATTGTTTGTTTTATTGATTGGGTTTTAATACATATATTGAATCAATCATATTCAGCAGAATTGTACATTTGCTACCACACTCAGTTTTCAAACATTCTTTTTCTATTTAGATCCCCGATGTCCTTACTCCTTTCCCCCACCCCCACCTCTGTGCCCTGACCTCACCGAAACACTGGATTCTGGATTTTGAATGCACACAGTATACTTGCCAAGCTGCACCAGGGAGGGCTAATGTGGGAATTCCCCTGGGTGAATTGGGCACCGCCTCAAATGCACCTAGAACTTGAGAACTTAAGTTGGAAATTACAAGGTGTCTGAGAAAGCAGAAGACGGCTGTTACAATTTATGAGAGATATTGGTAGGTGGAAAAATGAGGTCTTGCTACAACTTTTAAAATGTATTAAACTATTAAATTGTATGAGAGGTTGAGTATATGTCAATAGACCTATTATAATTTTTAAAGAAAATTAAATTTTGGTTGACGATATATAAGATTATCAACTTAGATTTTCAATCAGTATCAGGGAAAATTATTACACTTCCAACTTTTCTGTTTAATATTGTTTATAACATTGAAAATAATCAAGACTGCTTTCATGGTAGCCAAATGGGTATTGACCATAGTAAAAAAAAAAGACTTTAGGGAATAACCAGCTTCTGGTGCTATACCCAAATGGAATTTTCCAGAAAACATCTAAAGATATTCAAATGAAAATTCTCCTTCTCAAGCTAGAAAGAACAGGCACGGAAGGTAAGAGGCACTGAGCAATGAATGTAGTCAGGTCAGCTTTAGTGTGTGGGCGTTCACATTACTGAGTTCATGCATTGCTTCCATCCCTGTTATCACTGACATATTGTTCATGAGTTCATTGGCCTGTTCTCAATTCCATGAATCATTTTTCCTAAGGATCTTTATACAGACTTCTATCTCTTAAGAATTGCACGCTTAGGTATTTGTCTAGCCATATCTATGCATCTTATGACTGTCTGAGTGCTATTTTCAAAGGAAAGTCTTCTCCAGTGCTTTTAACCCTTTTGAAAATATGTCATTTCCATGAAATGCTGGATTTTATTTAAGATGTCCAGTCCCATATTTTTGTTCACTTAAGGGAAACAATAGAAATAGTTGAATAAATTCTAAAGGAGCATACATTCAAAAATCAATTAATCCTGATATTTTTTATCTATTATACACTGTCATACTACTTCAGTATCATAAGAAAAAATTCCTGCTGAATCAGTGGTAATGAGCATGAGATGCTCCAATGAGATGATGGCAATGATGGAAAAAGTTAGTGTGGTGGGCACACCAGTTCAGGGTGGACCAGAATGCTCAGCAGCAATGCCAGGCAGTGGGAGAAGTTAGGTGCTTATGAAACACCAAATTTAGAAGCAATATCTAGCACAATGCCTTACCTTCTGTTGAAGGTGCAGGGAATTAATCCTAAGAAGACATGTCACACTTTCTAAATTCTCAGTTGACAATTTCCACATATTTTAGAAAAAATATATAGAGCCGCATTGAGTCTGCAGAAGTAACACCAGAAATGCTTGAGTTATTACTGATGTGCATGACTTCATGTGGAGGCAGAGAAATTTTGAGTTACATTTTCTCTGGCTGGGGAGCTATAAAATGGAGAAGCCAGTTTTCATTATAATCCCATTTGCTTCACAGTTACTGAAAAGGAAAATCCTTCCTGGATCTGACAATAGATTGACAGTCATTTGTACTTCATAGTTTTCAAAGGTGGAAATTTTAACCCTTCTTCCCTATTATAATTTTGAGGGAGTTAAAAGAAATGGCATTCAGAATAATGTAGTGATATAAGTACCAAATGCTCACATTTTCAGATCTAAATAATGGAAGATATAAAAGGGAAATCCAGAAAGTTTTTGAAGAAATTTCATTATTTTCATTTTTCTATTAGCATATAAGTTTCATATACAATTCAGTAGTTCAATCAAATTGAGAGGAGTTGCACAATCATCACGGCAGTCACACTGAGAACATTTTCTTCAGTCTTGTACTCATCGTTACTACCTTCCTTTTTTTCCTCCGACTTCCCCTGCCACACCCCCTGAAGTGACCACAAATTCAGTAACTCTCGCTATAGATTTACCTCTCCTGGACATCACATACAGAAAAACACTAAAAAAAAAAAAAAAAAAAAAAAAAAAAAAAAAAAAAAAAAAAAAAAAAAAAAAAAAAAAAAAAAAAAAAAAAAAAAAAAAAAAAAAAAAAAAAACCTAGCACCAACAACCCACACATACCTAACAAGAATAACAAAGTGAAACAAAAGGTTCAATGCTAAGTAAAGAAGAAACTGTGAAAAACTTCAACAAATTTAAATTGAACATAAGGAAGAACAAATGACAGAATGCAAAAATCTAACCTAAATACACGTGCACCAAGCCAATGCATTCTGCATGTTACCAAGACTAATCATATCCTTAGTCCATGGTTGGGGGTGGGACTTACCAGGGGTTTAATCCAAGTGGATTTCTACTTCACTTTTTTTTTTAACTGAAGAGGTTTTAAAATGGGTTAAAAGGAAGCTCAAATAACAAGATATTACATTCTTGCAAAACCATATCTACCATAATCAACTTTTATAATACTCTCTGATAGGGTTATTCACATCCTTCAACTATGACCAAAGGGGTTACCAGTGGTTAACTCCATGTGTGGGCCTTGAAAATGGATTTTAGGTGTCCAGTGACATACTGTTGCATAGTTTGAGCATTTTGTAGGGTCAACTCTCTTTAGAATGAGTACAAGTATAGATCTCTATCAGCCCATTGGTCAAGGAGTTGTCTTCCAAACATCCTTCCCTACATCAGTGAGTGCTTCCAGAGTCTTTTCAGCTTGCTGAAGCATTCTAATAGGTATCCCAGCAAGTTCTAGAGCCTTGTGTCTAGCGTAGATCCTCAGTGCAGCTTGGACTACTTCCTTCAGCACCATTGGTTCTTCCTCATATGCTATTTCCTGAAATGGTGGAATATCAACTAGTTCTTTTTGGTACAATCACTCATATATTCTTTCCATCTTTCTAGATGATTCTTGAATCATTCAATATTTTGTCTGCAAAATATTTCAAGATTGTAACAAAACTTTAATATTTTCTTGAGTGTTTTAGTTTCAGAAATGCTGAGCAAGTTCTTTCCTTTGGTTTTGTAATTCTAGGTCCTTACACATTTTATCATAACATTTGTCATTGTCTTCTCAAAACACCCTTTCAGATTTTCTTTTATAATCATTTTATTGGGGGCACCTACAAATCTTATCACAATCCATGCATACATCCATTCCTTCAAGCACATTTGTGCATTTGTTGCCACTATCATTTTCAAAATATTTTCTACTTGAATCCTTGGTATCAAATCCTCATTTTTTTTCTCCTCCTTTGCCCATCTTCCCTCCACATGAACCTTTGGCAATTTATAAATTGTTATTATTTTTCATGTCTTACACTGACCAATGTATCCTTTGACTCATTTTTTTCTGCTGTCCATCCCCCTGGGAAGGAACTATCAGTAGATCACTTTGCTTTGTTCCCCTTTTCTCCTCCCTCCTTCCCCTTACCTTCATGGTAATGCTACTCTCAATATTGGTCTGAGGGGCTTATATATCCTGGAGTTCCTGTCTTTCCAGCTCTTATTAGTACCCATGTACATATTCTGGTTTAGTTATATTTGTAAGGTAGAATTGGGATCATGATTTTTATTTTTGGGGAAGCATTAAAAAACTGGAAGAAAGTCATATGCTTCATTGGTGGTTTACTACACCCTCGCAAGTTCATTGACTCCTTGTGATCTTTCTGAAAGGGGATTTCCAATTGCTCATAGATGGGCTTTGGGTCTCCACTCCACACTACTCCTCATTCACAGTGATATGATTTTTGGGTTATGGGTCTTTGCTGCCTGCTACCTAATCCTATCAACATCTCATGATCACACAGGCTGGTGTGCTCCTTCCATTTGGACTTTGCTATTTCTCAGCTAGTGTGGCAGACATGTATTCGAGATGGCAGATTTCATGATTGAGATGTAGGGGTGGAGTCTAGCCTGTTAACCACTGAGTAGCCAATGAGGCCTCTGAATGGGCATGGCTTTCTCCTGAGACTTCTGGAAAATCTCACGGTATTTCCCTGGTGGAGATGAGAAGCCATCTCCCCAGTTGTTGGGAGTTAGTCTCCAAGACAACGAACTACGGACAAGACAAGATGGCAGCTTCTGAGAGCTGCAGGAGCTGAAGGAGAAGCCACATGGCCTTACCCTGATGGGACCAGACCTCTGAAGCTGGAGAAGCCACATGGAGACACCTGCCAGCACTGAGTTGCTTCTACTACCACTGGATGCTGTTGATGGACCCTGAGCCCTGGAAAGTGAGGAGCTATGGGGAGATCCTGCCGGCACCAGGACTGTGCACCCACTGGCCTGTGACTTCTTGAGTCCAAAGGAGACTTTAGAGACTTTATGGGGCATATGTACTAATATTGGGCTTATGACTTTGAACTGGACTGGGTTGGGATGTTTTCTCAATGTTCCATTCCTCTTGTATGTAAACCTTTCCCTTATATCCATATGTGTGTCTATGAATTTGTTTCTCTAGTTTACCCAGCTAGCACAGCTAGATAATCACTTGTTTATCTTCAAGTCTTTTAGACCCCAGGAACTATATCTTTTGATAGGCAGACAGCATCTGTTTTCTTTACCACATTTGATTATACATCCACTTTGTCTTCAGTTATCCTATGGGGAAGGTGAGCATCATGGAATGCCAGATTAATTTAATAAAGTGTTCTTATGTTAAAGGAACACTTGAGTTGAGACCCAATGTCCATCTGCTAACTTAATACTAAACCTATAAATATATGCACATAAATCTATTTCCCTGCCATCTACCATATTCCTCTATTGGTTCCAGGATACCCTTTGTGGAGTTTTTGGTATTTTCCACATATAAAATCATATCATTTGCAAAAGAAATTAGTTTCACCTCTTCCTTCCCAAGGCAAATACCTTTGATGTCTTTTGTTTGCTTTATGCTTTCAGCTAAGATTTCCATTACAATGTTAAATAAGCATGGGAACAATGGGCACCCTTGTCTGGTTACCTTTTTCAGTGTGATTGTTTTGACTTTTTTCCATTGACAACCACATTGGCTGTTGGTTTTTTATAAATAGCTTGTGCTATATGGAGGAATTTATTCCATTCTTATCTACTTGAGTGTCTTAAACAGGAATGGGTGTTGGATGTTGTCAAATGCTTTTTCCATATCTATCATTATTATCATGTGGTTCTTATAGTTTTTCTTATCAATGCGGTGAATGATACTAATGGTCTTTCGTATGTTGAACCAACCCAGCATAACTAGTATGAATCCCACTTGCTCAAGGTGAATTTTTTGTTGTTATACTTTTGAATTCTATTGGCTAGTATCTTGTTAATGATTTTTGCATTGATGTTCATTAGGGATATTGGTCTGTAGTTCTGAATTTTTGTGGGATTCTTGAGCAGTTTCTGTATAGAGTTATACTACTTAATAGAAAGAGTTCAGGAGTTTGCTGTCTTTTTCTATGTTCTGAGAGTTTGTGTAGGGTTGGTGTTAGGTATTTCCTGAATGCTTGGTAGAATTTTCCTGTAAAGCCATCTGGTTCAGGTGATTGCCTTGTTGGTAATCCCTTGATAAGCTTGTCTATTTCTTTGATCACTATGGGTCTGTTGAGATTCTTGAAGTCCATCAGGGAGAGTCTAGGGTGGGATTGCTTTTCTAAGAATTTTTCCATGTCATCCAGGTTGTTGAATTCATTGGAGTTGAATTCCTTCTTTCAAAGTACTCTGTAGTTATCCTTTTGATTTCATAAGGGTCTTTTGTAATGTCCCCTCTTTCATCCCTCATACTTGTTATTGGAATTTGTTCCTTCCTATCTTTGCTTAGGTTTGCCAATGGCCTGTCAATTCTGTTTATTCTTTCAAAGAACCAACTTTTAGCAGCATTAATGTTTTCCATAGTTTTATTCTCTCCCTCTTTTGAATCTCAGGCCTGATTTTTATTATTTCTTTTCTTTTGCTATTAGTAGGATTGTCCTTTTGATTTTGCTCTAATTGCTGTAAATTGTGTGCCAGCAAATCAGTCATAAGTCTCTCTTCTTTTTCCATGTGTAATTGTATTGTTATTTAACTTCCTTTGATAATTACCTTTGCTATATCCGTAAGTGTTGATACGTTGTGTTCTTATTCTTGTAGATTTCTAGACATTTCCTAATTTCATCTCTGATCTGGGTCAGTACACACTCATTTTGCAAGAGTGTTATTCATCTTCCAATTGTTTGCCCTTGTTTTCTTTGTTTTCTTTATCCTTCTTTTGTTGATATCCAGCCTTTAGCACAGTGGTTAGAGAGGTCTGCCTGATATCAATAAATTTATGTAGATTTGACTTATGATGCAGCATATGACCAATCTTCAAATATGTGTCAGGAAGGCTTGAAAAGGATGTGATTTGTTTTTTTAGCTTGGGTGGATATCTCTGTAAATATCTATCGGGTCAAATTGTATAATTGTAGTGATTGAATCTCTAGTCTCCTTGTTGAATTTCATCCCTGTGATCTGTCTTTCACAGAGAGGTGTATTGAAGTTACCTGCTATAATTGTTGATGCTGTGATTTCTTTTTTTAACCTTTTGGAATATATGATTGATTTATTTCAAAGGTCCCTTATATGGGGAATACATGTTTAAAATGTCAAATATTTATTTGCTGGAATTTTCATGAACATTATATAGTCTCCCTCCTTATCTCTTTTTATGGTTTGCTCTTTGAGGTCAGTTTTACCCAAGATCAGGATTGCATTCCCTGATTTTTTTTGGAATTTCCATTTGCTTGGTATGCTTTTCTCAGCCTTTGATTCTCAGACTATTTTTATCTGTAATCTTGAGATGTATCAGCCGATTGACAGGATATGTTTTCTATGTCAGTCTGTTAGCCTCAGTCTTTTAATACCTGAGTTTAGACCACTGATATTCAGGGGTTTTGCATCCATCTATGAACTCTGTAATGTCATCTAATACCTTCTTTGTTGGGTGTTTTCCAACCTCCCTTCTTATAATTGTGTTGTGGGTGTGTGTATACATCATGTGTGTGCGTGTGTTTCATTCTTGCTCTCTTTCCACCATTGATCTGGTGCTTTCTGGGGGTAGGTTTCTCTTTGTTCCCCTCTGAGTGGGGTTGTTCTATATGGCAGTCTCTTTTTTTGCTCGGTAAGTGTTCTTTGGACCATACTGGGTTGGCATGTATTCTTTGCAGGGATGAGTTTCTTTTAACATATTCTTTGAGTTTTTCTCTGTCTGAAAAACTCTTACTTCATCTATCTTGATTAATAATTTGGCTGGATAAAGTATATTTGGCTTTGTGTTATTTTCCTTCAATTTTTGGAATATGTTACTATATTCTCTCTACTTCTTCATAGAGCCTGCTCATAGGTCTAAGCATATTCTTATTTGGGAACTTTTGTATGTGACTGCTTGTTTATCCTCAGTTGCTCTCATGATTTTCTCCTTTTCCTAAGAGATGGATAGTTTATTATGTGCCTTGGTGGCATCATCTTGGGATTCACTATAGCTGGTGTTCTTCCTGCATCCTAAAGGGTTGCCAGGTTTTCATTCATTAAATTGAGGAAATTTTACTCCAAGAATTCTCCTACTATTTTTGCAGTTGACTTCTTTGTTGTGGCCTCTTCCACGTGGGACCACAGAGAATACACAGAAGCTCATCAAACCATGCAGGTGGGACTTCCCCTACAAGAAGGTGGATAGGCTTTCCTCAGCCCCATGTTACACGGCAGAATGTGAAGCTCCCCCAGCTGGGTGGAGGACAGCCTAGAACATTGCCCTAGTCTGAGGAGAGTGGCCTGGAGGTTAGCAGTGATGTGTGGGAGAAAAGGGAAGAAGAAGAGAAAAGAAAAAAAACTGAGGCCACTGAGTCTTTGGGGGGAATGAGAAAAGAGAGAGAAACACAAGTAACATTATAGCTGAGTCCAGATCCTTGACCAAGGTGTTGGAGGAGTTTAAGCCCTGCCCTGAGGTACAGCAAGCTGTAGTTACATTGAGAAAAAACTCTTGGACTGGTGGAAGTATCCAGGCTCTGGTCAAAACTATGCCAGTGCTAAAGTTAAACCCTAATTGATATCCACAGTAGCAAGTCAAAAGTTCACAGCTCTGCAAAACCAACTGGATCTGTGTCTACTTATCTTTATGACGCTCCTCCTGCCACCCAGCAGTGTGGAATTTCCCTCTTAGTGAGTCTCCTGAGTTCATTTCTGTGGAGTCCCTCTGGTATGTTTTACTCAGTTGCCATCTTGTCGGAAGTTCTTAAATTTTCTATTCAGATCCTTGACTTCATCCTTTCTTCACTTTGCTTTAGCTCTTCTAAGATTAAGAGCAAGGTTCAGAGGCTCTCCTGACATTCACATTCATATTTTCTTTCTTTTCTGTCTGTGCAATAACCATTTCCTTTCTTCATAATTGATCATCTTGGTGTCCTCTTACAGCTCATCAGTTCTTCTGTCATTAGCCTTAAGTGAGTCAAATGTGTTCTTGACATCTTCTCAAAATTAATAGACATTCAAGGTCATATTTTGGCTCATGTAGAATTTCTATTTTTGTCTTCAGCTGCATCTTAAACTTACATATGTGCAATTGATATTCTTATTCCAAAGTCAGTCCCTGGTCTGGTTTTAACTGCTGATATTGAGCTTCTTCATAGTGGCTTGCCATATGTAGTCAATTTTTCTTCTATCTTCTGATAGGAAAATTTCATGCGCAGAGTTGCGTTTTCTCTTGTTGAAAAAAGTTATTTTCTATGAACAAGTACTTGGTAGTGTAAAATTCTATCATGTGGTCTCCAGCTCAATTTATATCACGAAGTCCATATTTTCCATCTACTGTTCCTTCCTCATGGTTCCAACTTTTATCTTTCAATCACCAATAAGTATCAGTGCCTCTTGATGGCATGTTTGATCCATTTCTGACTGAAATAGTTGGTAGAATTTTCAATTGCTTAAACATTAACTTTTGTTGTATGTGCATAAATTTAAATACTAGTTGCCTTATTTGGATGTCCTTGGAAGAGAATAAAATAATTCTATCACAAACAGAATTGTATTTCATGATGGATTTGGCAATATCCTTTCTAATAATAAATGCCACACAGTTCATCTTGATTGTGCTATTCCCAGCACAGAAAATTATATGATTTTCTCATTCATAATGGCCATTACTGGTCCACTTCTGCTTACTAATGCCTAGGCTGTCAGTGTTCCATTTCATTGTTTAACACTTCCAATTTTCCTAAATTCATGCTCCTAGTATGATAAGATTATTTTATTCTTATGATCATTGGAAGATTTTTGCAGTTTTCTTATCTTGAGTCACACCCCTTCAGCAAATGAAGACCCTAAAGGCTCCACTCCTGCAAGTTTTACCTGGCTCACACTGTTATGATCAATTCCCCTCCAATAAAACATATCTTCAGTTACATTTTAGTGCCAGAGTTGGCCACCCTCTGACAGTATCACCAGCAAAGTTCTGCTTCCTTTGTTTGAGCTTTCAATATTTGACAATGCTTCTAAATTATACCTAAGATGTTGAGTGACTTCTTCCTTGAGACTTTCTTTGTCTGTTTTTAGTCTGGAAGTTCCACTGAAACTTGTTTACTTTGGATGTCCCTGATGACATTTTAAAACATTAATGACAAACCTCTCAACAGCTTTACAGCAACACACAAGCCACTAAAGTGCGAAAATCTGACAGGCAAGTGGTGGATGGAGCCTTAGCACAGTCAATAAAATATAGATAAGCATCTTTCTGGTATTCCCTGCTTTCAGGCAATATCCATTAGATATCTCTTCTTTCACATTCCTTCCTGACCTGTACAACCTGGCAATTTTCTGTCAATGTACTGTTTAATCACTGTTGGGAGATCTTCAGTAAAATTTTACTTGCATGAGATATTATTAACATTGGTCCACAATTTGAGCATTCTCTTAAGTCTTCTTTCTTTGAAATGGCTATAAACATGAATCTCTTTC
>PVJH01044404.1:0-13036 GCA_004026705.1 Nesogale talazaci | reverse complement strand
ACCAAATGTGGAGAAAGCCACCAGCCCTAGGACTCCCTTCTTTGCCTGTGCCCACCCCAGTCCAAGCCTTGCGGGTCTGCATCCCTGAATCCCCCCTAAAGAGCTCTCTATTACCCCCTCCCCCTTCTCCCTGCACTCAGACTTCAGGCTGCCTGGAAACAGGAGGGACCTCCACTCACCACTCCCAAGCCGCTTGGTGCCCATTTGGATGTGGAGGGGACTTCACGGCCCAGGAGGGCCAGGTGGTGGGGCGAAGGGGCCCTAGAGACCGAAGGGGCTGAGTGGCTGCCAGAGGTGCTGGTGGCGAGTGTGCCAGCGGACTCAGAGTACCCCTGCGGGTGGGGCCTTCTGCTGATCCCTGTCTTTATTCGTGGGAGCCAACCACGCGCCGTTCTCCCTACCCGCTGCTTGGTTAGCAGCAGAGCGTGCTTCCTCGTGGCACCCTGAGGACGGGAGGGAAAGGAAGGCCACCCATGGGTGCAGGGTTCCTTTGGGGGTTGGTGAGAAGGGGCTGGAACAGGAGCGTCACAGGGTGAACACGGGAAAGCCACGCCGTAAAGAGGCAGAGGCAGGTGTGTAGCCTGCCAGGTACCTTACACACACACACACACACACACACACCAGCAAAGCCGTGACCTGGTTCCAGAAGAAGAGCAGGTCTCCCTGGACAGACGGGAGGAGCCAAGACCCTAGGAGACAAGCCTCCCCACCCCAGAGAGCCGTGGGGACATGGGGAGGGACACACCTGAGTCATTAGGGGTACTGATCACCCCCTGTAGTGCTGCTTTCAGGATCCCTGGTGGCACGGTGGAGTAGTCAAGGTCAAAACCTACCGGCCCCAACTGCCAACCCCCAAACCAACCCCACTGCCTTTGAGTCAATCCCCAACTCACAGCTGCTTCCAAAGCTTGGTCAATGTTGATGGGAGCACGCAGCTTCCTCTTTCTCCCGAGGTTCGGAGGGTGGTTGGGTCTGAACCACCAACCTTCAGGTTAGCAGCCCAGTGCCTAACCGGCTGCGCCACCAGGGTTCTGTACTCAGCGATCCCAGGAAGAAAGATGCGGCATCCGCTTGCACAAAGAGTTGCCTCCCTGGGAGCCCAGGGGGACCCTTCTGCTCTGTCCTGTCGTCTTGCTTGGGGTTAAATAGGGCCCCATGGCAATGGGTTTTGTTTGGGTGTTGGACAGACTCTTGTGGGCGCTGTGGTGAAAACGCTCGGCTGTGAACCAAACATTAGGAGTTCAAGCCCGCCAGCTGCCGAGTGACTTTCATTTCTGCCACCATATTGCTTCTTCTTTTTTAAAAAAAAATCATTTTATTGGGGGCTCATACAACTCATCACAATCCATGCGTCCACCCACTGTATGCCAAGCACATCTGTACATTTGTTGCCCTCATCATTCTCCAAACATTCGCTTTCTACTAAATCCCTTCATCTCAACTCATTTTCCCCTTCCTCCCCATTGCCCCCTCCCTCATGAACCCTTGATAATTTATAAATTATTATTATTTTGTCATATCTTACACTCTTTGGTATCTCCTTTCACGCACTTTCCTATTGCCTGTACCCCCGGGGAGGGGGTTCTATGTAGGTCTTTATCATCGGTTTCCCCTTTCTACTCCACCTGCCCTCCACCATCCGGTATCCCCACTCTCACCACTGGGATTGAAGGAATCATCTGTCCTGGATTCCCCATGTTTCCAGTTCCTCTCTGTACCACTGCACACCCTCTGGTCTAGCCAGACTTGTAAGATAGAATTGGGATCACGATAGTGGGGAGAGAGGACGCATTTAAGAACTAGAGGAAGGTGGGCTGAGCCCCGGTGGCGTAGTGGTTGTGCGCGGGACTGCGGCCTACTGGGACGGCGGTTCAATTCCAGCAGTGGGTCTAGGCCTCCTACTCCCACCGCCGGAGAGCAGTGATGCCAAAAAAAAAAAAAAAGAAGAACTAGAGGAAAGTTGCATGTATAATTTTTTGTTCTTTGATGCCTGATACCTGATCCCTTCGACACCTCATGGTTACACAGGCTGGTGTGCTTTTTCCATGTGGGTATTGTTGTTTCTGAGCTAGATGGCCACTTGTTTACCTTCAAGCCTTTAAGACCCCAGACTCTATATCATTTGATAGACCTTGGGGCCGCGGTATGGCATCCCATCGGAGTGGAGGTCGACAATCAGACTTTGAACTATTGACAGGTTTTTCTTTATTTATTTTTCTTTTATCTATTATTATTATTATTATTATTATTATTATTATTTATCATTGGTATTTTAGTTGTCGTCGTTTCATTATTCTTTTGTCTCTGTTTTGCTCTGTCTTTTTGTGCAGGTCTATCTAGATAAGATAGGCTGCCTGAGCAGTCTGGAGGGGAAAACAGGGGACTGATGGTTCAGAGGGGACATGGGAGAGGGGGCAGGGGGAAAGGAGGTGGTGTTGACCAACCCAGAGACAAGGGAACAATAAGAGATCCAAAATCGGTGGCACGGCGGGTGTGAGAGACCTGGTAGCTAAAGGGAAGGAGAGAAACTACTGAAACCCGAACGAAGGCTGAGCCCCATAGTGGGCCAAGAGGAAAGTAAAAGGAAATAGAGGAAAGAACTAGGAGACAAAGGTCATTTACAGAGGTCTAAATACAGGCATGTACATAAGTACATTTATAGATCATGATGGGGAAATAGACATATGTGCATATATTTACAGGTTTTTATAGTATTAAGGGAGTAGGTGAACACTGTGCCTCCACTCAAGTACTTTCTCAATGCAAGAACACTTTGTTCTATTAAACTGGCACTCCATGATGCCTACCTCCCCAACAAGCTCACTGAAGACAAATGTGTGCATACATACGCAAATGTGGTGAAGAAAGCTGGCGGTGCCCAGCTATCAAAAGCTGTAGCTTCAGTGCTGTCCTCTGGACAAATTCTGGTGGAAGGTGGCTGTCCACATAGTTGAGATTGGGCCTGGGCCCTCAGACCCCTCCACCGGCTCCCTGCTCCATGCTGGCATGCTGCATTCACATCCCAGAACACTGGATTGAAGTCTGAGCCCTCTTTCCCTGTGAAGATATAAACAATATCCTCCCCTTGGGTGGGTTAGTGCCCTGTTCCCCTGTTACACATGTCTATCCGCCCCCCCCCCTCCTTTTTAGGTCGGTTTAGTTTTGTTTTTTGGTGCATTACCGCCCTCTTTTTAGTTGGCTTCCATATGTAGCCCAGGATTCGTTCTGGCCCCTGTCATCATACCTGGACCTCACCCCAGGAATGTTGGTATACAGTAACTTTTTACCTATACCCTTTTGTGTTTTTTTTTTAAGCTTACCTCAGCAGATTCATGTTGTGCTTGTCCTTTTGTGCTTAGTTTACTTCACTTAGCATTAATTTCCTCCAGTTCTTCCCATGCGACATTATGCTTCATGTGTTCATCACTGCATTTTAGCAATGAGTAGTACTCCATTGTATGTATGTACCACAGTTTTTTGATCCATTCGCCCATTGATGGAAATTTTGGGTTGTTTTCAACTCCTTACAATTGTGAACTGTGCTGCGATGAACACTGGAGCACAGATGTCTATCTGGACATGGCTTATTTCTTGCCTCTTCTGAATATATGCCCAGCAGGGGGTTTGCTGGGTCATATGGAAGCTCAATTTCCATCTCTTTTAGATATTTCCAAATCGATTTCCACAGTGGCTCTTCAACTTACGAGTCGACCAGCAGTGGATGAGAGTTCCTATCTCCCCACAACCCCTTTAATACTTGTTGCTTCCTGATTTTTTGAATTGGGCTATACTTGAGGGTGTTAGGTTGTTTTCATTTGCATTTATCTCTCTTTTTAAAAATCATTTTAGGGGCTGAGCCCCGGTGGTATAGTGGTTGTGCGCAAGACTGCGGCCCACTGGGTTGGAGGTTCGAATCCTGCAGCAGCTCTCCAGGAGCAAGGCTGGGCCTCCTACTCCCACCACCAGGGCAGTGATGCCCCCCCAAAATCATTTTATTGGGGGTTCATACAACTTTTATCACAATCCACACATGCATCCACTGTATGAAAAGCACATTTGTACATTCGTTGTCATCATCATTCTCATAATGTTTTCTTTCTACTTAAGCCCTTGAGATGTGCATTTCTCTTATGGCTAATGATCAGGGACATTTTTTTCATATGCTTATTGACCATTTGAATATCTGCCCCTGTGAAACGTCTGTCAGGTCCTTTGTCCACCTCCTTAGTGGGTAGTTAGTTTTTCTCTTATTTTAAGCTTGCAAAGTATTGTAGGTTTTATTAATAGGACCTTTGTCTGATGTGTCATCACTAAAGATGCTTTCCCAGTCAGGGTGGGCTCTGTTATTACTCTTTTGGTGATTTCTTTCGATGTACACAGGTGATTTATCTTCAGTATATCCCACTTGTCAATTTCTGACTTCTGTGTATTTGTGTCCTTCCCTATTTCCAATAGTCTGTGTGTTCCCTGTGCCAAGGTTCTCAGGTTTGTCCCAATTCTCTCACTAATGGTCTTAATTGTTTGGGGTTTCACCTCAAGGTCTGTGATCCACCTTGAGTTTATTCTTGTGCATGGAGTGAGATAAGGGTCTTGCTTAATTTTTTTTTTTTTTTGCAGGTAGCTATCCATTTTTTCCCAACACCATTTATTGAAGAGGGCATCCGCTTCCCATTTGAGATTTTGGGGGCCCTTATCAAAAGTCAGTTTCCTGTGTGCTGATGTTTTTATTTCTGGGTCTTCAGCTCTCTTTCCTCGGTCTGAATACTGTCGTTACACCAGCACCACACTGTTTTGACTACTGTGGCCGCATACTAAGGGGACACCCTATTCTTGTCACTTCAGCCCTCCTGGCCCACCTTCGGGGCAGGCCAACAGGAAAGCTGGGAGCGGGATTTGTGGCGGGGGGAGGATTAGAGGCGGGGGTGGGTCTCACTGTCTCCACCCCCTGGAGCCTTGGACAGGTACCCGTGCATCGGGGCCCAGCAGTCAGGTAGGGCTCGCAGCCCCCAATTCCCACACCTGACACCCAGCCTCGTGGCCGGGAGCGCGACCTGAAGCGGTTCCGCGTGGCTGTGGGCGTGGGAACGCGGAGTGGCGGCCGGCCGGGGCTGCTCCCTCTGCGATGCCTGACCCTGCCTGTCTGGGCCTGTACTGACACTTAGCAAAGGTGCCTTGGAGGGAGACCACTCAGGGCGGGCTAGAGCCCCCAGTGCTGACCATCACGGCCCGGGTTTCCTGAGCTGAATGAGCTGATAGCTGTTGTCCGCTGAAAATGAATTGGGAGTTGGGGCCACGTGGTACCCCGAAGATTTGGGGGTGGCAGGCAGCGGGACCCAGGGCCCCACAAGTTCCAGAGGACTATCAACAGCAGAGGGATCATAAAACAGGCAAAGGGGACAACCAGAGGGGCCCTGTCCAACGGGCCTGGTTAAAAGGAACGCTACATATTAAACTTAATTCTTAGACGTGCTTTGAAAAAAACAATTATTATGTGGATGTTTGAAACATGTTATACCCGATTTTTTTAGGAATTAAGACCAGCCAGGTGAGATCTCTACATCCTGTATGTGTGTGTGGATCGGCTGTTATCCTGAGACCTCTGGGGACACCTGTGTTTGGGGTCCAGTGGTGGGCTGGACAGGGAGGACAGAGGTCATAGACGTGACACTTCTCATATGTGTGTGTGGGGGGGGAGTACTGTTATTGTTGTTGTTTTGTTGTTGTTGCTGTTGTTAGGTCCCTTGGAGTTTGTGCGGGCTCATAGCCACCCTGAGGCAGCAGAACAAAGCGTCGCCTGGTCCCGCATCACCCGCACTGTGGTCCGTATGTCTGAGCCCTCGTTGGAGCCACGGAGTCCGTCTAGCTTGCTGAGGGCCTTCTTCCTCTTTTATGGGTGACCCTCTGGGCCAGGAAAATCGGAAGACAGCCGTTTGGCCAACTGACTGGAAGAGACCCCTGGACCCCTGGCCAAAGAAAGATGGCCCCGCGGAAGGCTCCCGTCATAGTGCAGTGTTGTCGATATCAGCAAGGGAAATGTTGCTGAAGCTCCTCCAGCCGTGGCTGCAGCAGGGCTTTGACAGCGAGCTGTTGGGTAGAGAGGCGGCGAAAGAGAGGAAGTCCTCAAGGAGACGCATGGACACAGTGGCTGCATCAATGGGCTCTAGCCTCCGAACCATGGTGAGGAGAGTGCGGGACTCCACAGTCTTTCCTTGTACAGAGGGCCACTATGGGTCGGCACTGCCTCGATGGCACCTACCAACAGAGATGACTTCTGTTATCCCTTCACCAAGCATGATGTCCTTCTCCGAGGACTCGTCTTTCCAGACAATAGATCCAAAGTGCATGAGCAGAAGCCTCCACCATTCTTGCTTCTAAGGCGCATTCTGGCTGTACTTCTTCCAAGACACGTCTGTCTGTTCTTTGAGCAGCTCACGACAGTCTTCTTGCCCGGCACTCCAAATCACATGCCTCCGTTCTTCCTCGGACTTCCTCAGTCAACGTCCAACATTCACAAGCACCATGCTGGGCAATCGGAAATGCCCGGCTTGGTTAGGACAGAACCATGTGCTGGTTCACTTTGTGAGTCAACACAGCGGGGCTTCACTGTCCAGTTCTGTGTCCGAACACCAGCCTCGATGCTGTGATGCAGAACTTACTGGAACCCACTGCCCTCGAGTCGATTCTAACCCAAACCAACAGAGGGAAACTGCTTCTTAGAGTTTCCGAGGCTGTAAATCTTTTTTTTTTTAATCATTTTATTGGGAGCTCATACAGCTCTTATCACAATCCATCCAGCCATCCACTGTATGCAAAGCACATTTGTACATCTGACATCATCATCATTCTCAAGACATTTTCTTTCTACGTAAACCCTTAGTATTAGCTCCTCCTAGTTCCCTTTCCCCCTTCCCTCTCTGAGGCTATAAATGAAGCAGATAGCTTCATCTTTTATTTTTGGCATCATTGCTCTCTGGTGGGAGTGGGAGGCCCAACCTTGCTCCTGGAGAGCTGCTGCTGGATTTGAACCGCCAACCCAGTGGGCCGCAGTCCCGCATTCAACCACTGTGCCAATGGGGCTCAGCCCTGAGACAGTCTTATCTTTCTGCCAAAGAGCCACTCCTGGGTTTGAACCACTAGCCTATTGGTTAGCAGTCCAATGCCTAGCTGCCAGTGTCACCTGGGATCCTCGTGTGTGATTAGATCATTTGCCCTTAAGGAAGGCAGGTCGCTCTCTGGAATGTATGGTTAGCATCTGTCTAGTTGTGCCCCAACTGGTGGCACCCCTACACATAATGGAACCAAATGGTTGGATCATTGTGCTCCGTCAGGATCCCTGGGCTGAATTTCAGAAGTTGATCATCAGTCCTTTCTTCCTAGTCTCTCTTTGTCTAGAAGCTTCACTGATCAAGCCTCCTCTGATAAATGGTGGTACATGAGGTGCATTGGCAGGGAATTGACCCCGGGTCCTCCTCATGGGGGCGAGAAATTCACCAGTGAACCACCAATCCCTCATAAACCAGATGCCATCAGGGTGACGTCTCCTCATGGTACCTCATGAGCGTCAGAGTAGAACTGTGCTGTAGGAGGCTCCAGGACTGGTCTCTTGGAAGTCAATCACCAGGCCTTTCTTCTAGGGCACCTCTGGAGAGGCGTGAACCTGCACCAGGGACTCCAGTCTCATGGACTAGAATGTGACCTCGACCCTAGTTATGGGCCCTGATGGCACAGTGGTTACACGTTGGGCTGCTAATCACAAGGTCGCCAGTTTAAAACCAGCAGCTGCTTCTCAGGAAAGGACAAGACTCTCTTCTCCTGTAAAGAGTTACAGCCTTAGAAACCCACGGGGGCTGTTGTATCCTGCCCTGTAGGGTCACTCCTAGGGCCACTATGAATCAGAACCGACTTGGAGGCCGTGAGTGATAACAGACATAAGATACCTGGTGGCCCTGCCAAGTAAAGCGCGGAATAAGCTAGCCACCGAGTGGGGGGTTCAAACCCACCAGCTGCTCCTTAGGGAAAAGACGCAGCTGCCATTTCCTGGTACCATTGACATGTGAGTCGGAATCAATTTGATGGCTGTGGAGGGGTGCGTGCGTGTGCGCGTGCGTGTGTGTAACACCAATCTCAGAAGAGGATGGCTTTCTTTGTGCACAGTTTTGAAGGCAGGAGGTCTGCAGTCAGAGGGCGGGCTTCAGGGTGGGGTGTGCTGCTGTCTTTCCTGAAGGAAGCTCTTTGAACCTTTATCTTCCACTTGCCGGTTGGGTCTATGGTACCCCGACTCACCTTCGCTCTCTTGTTTAATTTGTTTTTGATCTCAAAAGAGAGGAATTGAAAAAAAAAAGAGAGAAGAATTCCTGTGACTCCTGCTACACTAACCCTCTGTTAACATAACAAAGAGGACTCCTTCCCAAATGGGCTGACAACCTGGGGCCCGTTAGAATCCCTGCATTAGGCTATGAGGCACAGAAGGAAACACTGCCCAGTCCCCCGTTCTCACACCTGATGATATATTTGCGCCCATTGTTGGAGCCACTGTGTCCACCCGTCTCATGGAGGGACTTCCTCTTTGCCACCACCCCTCCACTTTACCAAGCATGATGTCCTTCCTCCCGGGACTGGTCTCTCTTGATAACATCCCCAGGAGAGTACGTGAGATGAAGTCTCCCCTCCTCACCTCTAAGGAGGATTCTAGTTATATTCCTTCCAAGACAGATTTGTTTGTTCTGACCATCTTTGGTGGGCCTGGTAGTCTCTCCCCACCAAAGCAGAAGACCGAATTCATTGCTATAGTGTCGATTCTGACACATAGGGCTGCCCTAGAGGACAAAGTAGGAGTGCCTCTGAGTGTGTGTGTGTGTGTGTGTGTGTGTGTGTGTCTTCACGGGAGCAGAAAGTCGTCTTTCTCCCACGGAGCAGCTGGCAGTTTCGAACTGCCGACCTGTGGTAAGCAGTGCCGCGTGTCACCCATGACCCATGACCCACCAGGGCTCCCGCGCGCTGCCCACAGAGATACTCAGTCTGAAGCCCCCGTCTTCCATCTGGTAAAGCCCAGGTGTACAAACTCCTCCCCCACACCCAAAGCCAACTGCCATCGAGGGGATGCCTATAGCAACCCCATAGGACAGGGTACAGCTGTCTCTGTGGGTTTCTGAGGCTTCAATTCTGTCCGGGATTAGAAACCCTTTCTCCCTCCAAGTGGCCGGTGATTTCGAACTGCCGGCCTTGCAGTTAGTGGCCCAATGAGTAATCACGAGCCTCCAGGGCTTCTAGGAGAGCGGCCGTGTATGTTGTTGGAAAAAATGGCTTCTGGCTGAGCCCCGGTGGCATAGTGGTTGTGCGCGGAACTGCAGCCCACAGGGTTGGAGGTTCATATCCGGCAGCCGCTCTCCAGGAGCAAGGCTGGGCCTCCTACTCCCACCACCAGAGGGCGGTGATGTCCCCCGCCAAAAAGAATGGTTTCTGCGATGAAGCCGTCGTTAGTCCTGCCAAATTCTGTCATTGCCTCTCCAGCTTCCTTTCCACCACCTGTCGGTCCTTCCTCCTTGCTTCCAATTTTCGCCTGGCGATCACGACCCATGCATCTTGAGACGGGAGCCGATGCCCTGCTTCCATTTCTTATCAACCCCGGTCCCTGTATGGAGACTCTCTCCTGACAAGATTGACTTCTTGTGAGCCATCCCTGAGGAGAAGCCACCTGGAGCTACCCTCCTGCCCTGAGCTGGACGAGCCACAGGGATGCAACCAGACCTCTGAAGCTGGAGGAGCCCCAGCGAGACCCCTGCCAGCACTGAGTTGCTTACAATGTCACTGGAGCCAATGACTTTCTACTCACTGGCTTGTGACCGTCCTGCATTTGGCTTCATGGCATGTGTTTCCTGAGTCTGAAGAGGACTTTATAGATTGCTATCAGACTTATGGGCTAATATCAGACTTATGACCTTGGACTGGTCTGGGAAGGTTTCTTAATGTATAGTTGCTCTTGTATATAAGACTCTTTCTGGGCTGAGCCCTGGTGGCATTGTGGTTGTGCACGGGACTGCAGTCCACAGGGTTGACGGTTCAAAGCTTCCTACTCCCACCAGGACAAAGCTTCCTACTCTCTCTCTCTCTCACACACACACACACACACACACAAACTCTTTCTTATACACACGAGTGCTTATGAAGTTGTTTCTCCAGGCTACCCAGATGAACACTGAATGATGGACTAGACTCCACGTCTACATTTAATCCTCAAATTGACACCAGGTTATGTAACTACCACACCCTGTACTGGTGTATCTGTGTATGTCTCCGTGTTTCCACAGACACACATCACTAGTGAGGTCCCTCTTGGGAACTCAAAGGCTTTGGGGGTACAGAGGACAGCCAGGATATGCTCCCTCACCTGGAGGAGGGTCAGACTTGTTCTCCCGTACTTTAGACAAGTTCTCCGGAGAGACCCACCTCTGGGGAAGGGCAATCATGCTTCAAAAGTGGAGACGTGGGGGGGGGGTGCGCGGGGAGGGGAGAAGACTTTTTCGGTAAGATGTGTTGACATCGTAATGGCTGCAACAAGGGGTTCAACTAGAAGAACAATGGTAAGGCAGCAGGGAGGGGGGGAAATGAGGAGCTGATAGCAAGGGCTCAAGTAGAAACAAGTAGAAACAGAAACAAGTAGAAACAAATGTTTTCGGAGCGATGATGACAACAAATGTGCTTGGCACAATGGAATGATGGGTGGATTGTGATAAGAGTTGTATGAGCCCCCAATAAAATGATTTTAAAAAAAAGAAAGAAGAAGAAATGGTAAATTCTAAAAAAGAACCATTGTGAGGATGGCCCCCAGGACTGGGCGGTATTCTGTTCTGTTGTATAGCGCTAGGGTGGCTCTGGGTCAGAACAGACCCCGTGACAAGGAGCCATAGCAATGGTTTGCCGTGGTGCCCTACATTCACGTTGAGTCTCCACACGGTTTCACGCATGGAGAAAGGGTTGAAGTCGGCCAGGGCTTCGTCTTGCTTGACTCCACAATCCATGCTCCTGAAAGCAGCAGTCGGGAGATCAGAAGACCTAGTGCGTCGGGTCAATCTGCTGCACAAGACCTCTTTAGGGTGCTGGAGAGCGAGGATGTGCCTTTGAGGACCAAGGGTGCCTGACTCCAGCCATGGCGTTCTCCATTGCCTTCGAGGCTTGGGAAGGTTGGACGTCGAGCAAGGAAGACCGAAAAAGAGCCGACGCATTTGAGTGGGGGTGCTGGCGAAGAGGACGGAGGGCACCGTGGGCTGCCCAAAGGACAAACCTATCTGTCTTGGAAGAAGTAAGGCCGGGGTGATCCTGAGAGGCAGGGGTGGCAAGCGTCCGTCTTCCGTACTTTGGACATGTCGTCAGAAGGACAGCGTGTTTGGTAGAGTGGCAGGCCCGCAAACACCACCAAGGCCATCCAGGAGATGAACGGGCGTGGTGGTGGCTGCATCCATGGGGCTCGGGCACAAGAACCCTAGTGAGGATGGCAGCGGACCGTGCCGAGTTGCGTTCTCTTGGGCACAGTGTTGCTCTGGGTCCGAGCTGACTCTGTGGCATCTGCCAACGACCACACAGATCCGGCCCCCCGGGACGAGCTCTGCCTGCGGGGGGAGTGTGTTCCCTGCGACTCCCTTGGCCAGCCCGTGGGGACAGTCTCACCCTCAGGGGCATGCTGAGAGGTGCCCTCGATGGAAACTGGGGGACAAGGCGTGTTGGTGGGAGCCCTGATGACGCAGCGGTTAGGCTATAGACTGTAAGGTCAGCAGCTTGAGACCACCACCTTTCTCCTCCCCTGAGGAGCGACCGCTTGGGAAAACCACAGGGGCCGTTCGCCCTGGTTCTGTGGGGCCGCTGTCAGTCAGAATGGGCTCCAGGACCTCAGGTTTTGTGTTTCGGATGAGGCGCCCTAGTGGTGCTGTTGAGCCATCGTGGGATGACTGATGCCAAAGTTGGTTATTCAAAGCCACCAGCTGCACCCCAGGGGAAAGATGAGGCTACCTGGACCTATAGACACACAGACCCTATATACAGTCCCTTAAAGCTGGCATCGACTTGATGGGAGTGGGTCCCTGGGGCCCACTGCGTTATACCCAGGCGAAGGTGATCAGAGGGCCCTGAACCCATCTTGGCAGCTTTTCTCACCTGCACCGAGTGCGTGTCCCGGTCAAGACCCCGCATCTGTGGTCCCACCTGTCATCGTGAAGCCCCGTCTCCTGCCAACCATGCGATGTGACGGCATCGTTGCTTGCCGGTTTAAGCGTCCGTGTCTCTAGGACTCCTTGCATATGGTCCCCCTCCTCATCGGATAACGTGTCTTTGTCCGGTCTGACCGGGTAAGTGGGTCTCTCTGAATTACATGCATGCAGGTGGGGTCCCTTTTCCCCCTGGGGGTTGTCCAGGGGGTGTCGTGGTTACCCCCTGGGCTGCCTGACCATCAGGAGCTCAACAGTTTGGGATCATCAGCCAGCCCCGTGGGCGAGAGGCGGAGATTTCAACGCTGGGGAACTCACGGGGCCGCTCCGCCCTGTCCTGCAGGATTGCTATGGGCTGGCACCAGCTCAAGGGCAGTGGGTTGGGCTGCTCACTGCCACATCAGCAGTTCAAGGCCACCAGCCGCTCCTTGCGAGAGAGGTGAAGCTTGGTACTCCCTTGAAAATTCGCCGTGTTGGAAAAGCACGGGGCAGTCCCAGGGGATCGCGGAGAGTCAGGTGGGACCTGATGGCAGTGAGTCTGTCTGTCTGTCTGTCAAGGAGTTTTCCCCTCGTAGGAAAGATCCCCCCCCCCCCCAGCCCTCAAGTGGATGCCGACCCACACACAGTGGATGGCGATCTTGAGTGTTGTTGTGATGTGGGTCCGGGGATGGGGGTGGGGTAGGGTGAGCCGCTGGTGACTTTGAACTGACCTTGCAGTTGGCAGCCCAACATGTTAACCATGACTCGGCCTGGCCTCCTGTCTTCCCCGTCAAGTCCTTCCAAGTCTCAAGAGCATCTTGGGGCTTGGTCTCCAGGTCCCTGACCGCACCCCCCCCCCC
>PVJH01044403.1:0-13015 GCA_004026705.1 Nesogale talazaci | reverse complement strand
ATGCTTTTTATATATTTTTGTATTCTATTGGCCAATATCTTGTTGAAGATTTTTGCATCTATGTTCATTAGTGATATTGGTCTATAATTCTCTACTCCTGTGGGATCCTTTCCCTTTTTGGGTATCAAAGTTATACTGGCTTCATAAAATGAGTTGGGGAGTTTTCCATCCTTCTCTATACTCTGGAAAACTTTGTGGAGGATTGGTGCCAACTCCTCCCTGAAAGCTTTATAGAATTCCCCAGTGAAGCCATCTGGTCCAGGAGCTTTTTTTGTTGGTATATTCTTGATAACCATATCTATCTCTTTTCTTGTTATGGGTTTGTTTAGTTCCTTAACCTCTATCTGGGACAATCGAGGGAGGGTTTGTTTTTCTGGGTATTTTTCCATATCTTCCAGATTGTTAAACTTGTTGGAGTACAGATCTTCGTAGTACTTTGTGATGATCTGTTTAATTTCATTAGGGTCTGTTGTGATTTCCCCCATTTCATTCCTCATCCTTTCTATTGTTGCTTTTTCTTTCCTTTCTCTGGTCAGGTCTGCCAGTGGCCTGTCGATTTTATTAATCCTTTCAAAGAACCCACTTTTTGCTGCATTAATCTTTTGCATTTTTTTTGTCTTCCCAGTGGTTCAACACTGCCCTAAGTTTTATTATTTCTTTTCTTTTACTTTTGGAGGGATTATTCTGCTGGCTCTGTTCTAGTTGTTGGAGTTTTTGTGAGAGCGTGTCTGCCATAAGACTCTGCTCCTTTTTCATACATGCTCCTATTGCAGTCAGGCTACCTCTGATAACTGCCTTCGCAGTGTCCCAGAGGTTTTGATAGGAAGTATTCTCATTCTCATTAGTTTCTAGAAATCTTTTGATCTCCCTTCTAATCTGGGTCATTACCCATTCATGGCGCAGATGTTCGTTATTCATCTTCCAACTGTTTGCCTTGGTTTTACTACTGTTCCTTTTATTAATCTCCAGCTTTATGGCATGGTGATCAGAGAAGGACGTCTGAATGATCTCTATGTGTTTGAATTTACTTATGCTTGAATTGTGTCCCAGCACGTGGTCAATTTTTGAAAATGTGCCGTGTGGACTTGAGAAGAATGTGTAATTTTTTGCATTTGGGTGGAAGGCCCTGAATATATCTATCAAATCTAGTCGTCTTATTGTGATATTTAGTTCTATAGCTTCTTTGCTGAGCCTCTTTCCCAAAGATCTGTCTTTCTCTGATAGTGGCATGTTAAATTCTCCTACTATAATTGTTGAATCTGTGACATCTTTTTTCATAGTCTGTTTAACAAATTTAGCAGGTCTCTCATTTGGCGCATATATATTTATTATGCTTACTGGTTTTTGGTGAAGTGTACCCTTGAGCATTGTAAAGGCCCTTCCTTGTCTCTTTTTATGTCTTGAAACTTGAGGTCTGTTTTATCTGAGATTAGGATTGAGACCCCTGATTTTTTTGGTTCACCATTAGCCTGATACATTCTCTTCCAGCCTTTCCTTCTTAGTTATTCTTGTCTGCAAGCTTAAGATGTGTTTCTTGCAGGCAACAGATTGAAGCATTATGTTTTCCTAGCCAGTCAGCCAACCCCTTTACTTTAATGATGGAGTTTAGGCCATTGAATTTAGAGTTATTATCCCAACCTGTGGGTTCATTATTGGCATTTTGTGTTTTTTTTTTTGGTGTGTGTGTTTTCTTGTTCCCCTTTTCATAGCTCTGCTGTGTTTTCATTGGGGGCTTCTTTATTGCTATGTTTTCTACCATATGTTCTCGGTAATTGGGGTTAGTCTGTTGGCTCCTGGATGAGGTTGGAGTATATGATGTTCTCCTGTTTGTGCTTGGTGGTTGTTGGTCTTCTGGCCATAGTGAGTTGGCAAGGATTTTCCTCAGGGTAGGGTGTCTGACGACATATTTTTTGAGTTTTTCCTTATCTTGGAAGACCCTTATTTCCCCATCTATCTTGATTGATAGCTTTGCAGGGTAAAGAATTCTACAAGAGGCGTTGTTTTCCTTCAACTTCTGGAAGATATTCGTCCACTCTCTTCTTCTCTTCATGGTTTTGGTTGATAGGTCTGCACATATTCTTACCTGGGAGCCCTTATATGTGACCATCCTCTTTTCTCTTGCTGCTCTCAGGATTTTCACTTTTTCCTCGAAGTTGGATAGTTTAACTATTATATGTCTTGGTGAATTCTTCCTGGGGTCTAGTCTACTCGGTGTCCTCTCTGCTTCCTATATGATAGGTTGGTTCTCATTCATTAAGTTAGGGAAATTTTCATTCAGAAATTCCCTTGTTAAGTTAGCTGTTGATTTCTTCACTGTGTCTTGTTCTGGTAGGCCAATAATTCAGATGTTGTTCCTTTCCATAGCACCACTCATAGATCTTAGGTTTTCCTCTGCCTCTTTTATTATCTTGTTTGATTGTCTTTCACGTTTATTGAGGTCAACCTGGTTGTCTTCAAGATCACTGATACGAGTCTCAGCCTCATCAAGTCTATTCGTGAGATCAGCTACCCTGCATGAAGCCTCTGCTATTTCCCCTGTTAGCTCCTGTATTTCGCTCTGATGCTTGATTTTCATTCCCCCTATTGTGAACTTCATCCCTTCTGTTGTGGCATTCATCCCCTCTATCATTGCATCCTTTGTCTGTGTAGCTTCCTTCATGCATTTTATTTCTCCTATTGATCTTCTAATAATTTCTTTTTGTGTCAGATCCAAATCAGATTCTTCTATGAGTGTAATGAGATCTGTTACTGTGGTTTGTCTTTCTTGTTTACTTATTTATGATGTGGTATTCTATTGTTTGCGTGATGCCTTTGAAGAGGTTGGTGCCATGTTCCTTGGTTACCAGAGGCCCTTGTGTACTCTCATAGTGATTGGTGTTGGGCCGCTCAGGACTCACACTAGAGAATGGGGGTGGTGGCCTGCCAGGCAGTACAAGATCTGCACCACCTAGTTAGGGGCAGTGTGCGGCTCAAGAGACCTGACTCCCTCATTTGGGAATGTGGGATGAGGCCAGTAGGACAGTGCTTAGCTCAAGAGGCCAGGCTCCCAAGCTAGGGAAGGCAGGAGGAGGACCGCAGTGCAGAGCCGGACTTAAGAGCGCACATGAGAGGGGGAGAAAAGAAAAGGGGAGAAAAAGAAAAGTAATAAAAGAAAAAAGGTAACAGAAAAAGAAAGAGAAAAAATAATAATAGTACCACTAGGCACAGTTGGACTGATATGAATTCCCACGTAGCAGATCAAGTGCCTCAAGAGAGCGACATGTGTTTATGCATACAGGGTCAGTCCAATTTCCAGCGCCAACCCAGACCTGCTACAACAGGACAGCAGGCTGGGACCATCAGTCCTAAAGCATTTTCTTTCTCCTTGAATTCTTTAATATAAGCTCCCCTATAACTCCTCCCTCCCTCACCCCACCCACCAGGAAACCTTTTATTTTATTATTAGCAGTATCTTAAACCAACCAATGTATTTCTCCACCTACAATTCTGTTATTCGCTCCTTTAAGCTCTTTTATTACCATGAGAAAGATTTATTTTTGGAAGATATAAGGCATCACAGGAGCATTTTATTTAGAAACTCATTCTTCTTTCTTGTATTGTTTTCAATGTACTAGTGTCCCCCAATTTCCCTTCCATATGCTTATAAGCCATCTTCTAGTTCAGAAGCAACAAAACCCACACATAATAAGCACACCACCCTGTGTGATTATGAGGTGTCGACGGGGTCAGGTATCAGGCATCAAAGAACTAAAAATTATATCACTGTAAATGAGGAGAAGTACATATTGGGGACCCAAAGCCTATTTGTAGGTAATGGACATTCCCTTATGAAAGGGAGGAGATGAACCAGTCAGGGTGCAGTGTAGCAATGAAGAAGCATACAACTTTCCTCTAGTTCTTTAACTCCTCCCCACTATCATGAACCCAATTCTACCTTATACATCCAGCTAGATCAGAGGATGTACACTGGTACAGACAGGAACTGGAAACACTGGGAATTCAGGACAGATGATCCCTTCAGGACTAGTGGTGAGTAGTGATACAGAGAGAGTGAAGGGAAGGTGGGGTAGAAAAGAGGAACTGATTATAAGGATCTACAAAGATAGCTTCTTCCCTTGGTATGGGAAATGGGGAAGTGGGTGGAGGGAGACATCACACAGTGTAAAATATGACAAAATAACAATGATTTATAAATTATCATGAGGGAGGAGAAAACAAGAATCTGATAACTAGAAAGTTTAGCTAGAAAGCAAATGTTTTGGGAATGATGAGGGCAACAAATGTACAAATGTGCTTGACATACAATTGATATTTGTATTGATTGTGATGAATTATATGAGCCTCCAATAAAATGACTAAAAACAGTAAAAATTAAATGTATATATCTAAAAAAGCAAATCCTTGAACTAACTATTGTCTTTTTAGATTTACCTATTCTGGATTTCACTTACAGAAAAACATCCAAAAGAAAACAAAACAAAAAACCAACAACAATAACAACAAAATAAACTTGAATCAAAATAAAAAAATATGAAAAATTAAAACAAGTTTAAAATGGGTCTAAGTGGCAATTGAATGATAAAGTGACAAATTTAACCTAACCACATATTGCAAAAGTCCACTTTCCAATGAACTCTGTTTGTTACCAAGGGTATCCTCATCCCTGGTCTATGGTCAGAAGAAAGCATCAAAGGTTTAATTCATTTTTCTATAGATAGATATCCATTTTTTCCAGCACCACTTTTTAAAAAGGGCATCTACTTCCCATTTGATATTTTTTGGAACCTTATCAAAGATCAGTTGTCTGTATGCTGATGTTTTTATTTCTGAGTTTTCAATTCTTTTCCTTTGATCTGAATATCTATCATTATGCCAATACCATGCTGTTTTGAGCACTATGGCTTTATATTATGTGCTAAATCAGGTAAAGTTAGCCCTCCCAAGGTGTCCTTCTTCTTGAGGAGGTCTCAGGTAATTCTGGGCTTCTTCCTTCTCCATATGAAGTTGGTAATTATTTTTTCCATTTCTTTGAAGAAAGACAGGGTAATTCTATCAGAATTGCATTAAACTTATATAGTGCCTGGGATAGAACTGACATCTTTACTATATTGAGTCTACCAATCCACGAACATGGGATATTCTTCCATTTGTTGAAGTCACTCTTGGTTTCTTGTAATAGTGTTTTGCAGTTTCATCACATAGATCTTTTGTTCTTTTAGTCATGTATATCCCCAGATAATTCAGTTTGTGCGTGGCTATTGTGAAGGGTATCTCTTTTTTAAATCTCTGCTTGTGTGGTCTTATCTGACGTGTATAGCAGTGATAAGGTGGGTGAGAGAAGTCCGATAGGGATTGATCAAGAGTAATGTCACAGAAAGAAAACAATGAACCCCAAATGGAGGCTGAGTATTATAGTGTGACAAGTGGAAAGTAAAAGGAAATAAAGGAAAGAACTGGGGGATAAATGGCATTTATAGAGGTTTAAATACAGGCATGTACATAGGTGCATATATCTATATGTGAAGAAGGGGAAATAGCTCAATGAGCACGTACTTATAGGGTTAGTAGTAGGACAACAGATTGACAGTGAACCTCCACTCAAGTACTTCCTCAGTGCAAGAATATTTTGTTTTATTAAATTCGCATTTCATGATGCTCACCTTCCCGACATGATCACTTAAGACAAATGTGTGCATAAGCAAATGTGGTGAAGAAAGTTGATGGTGCCCGGCTATCAAAAGATGTAGCGTCTGGTGTCTTAAAGGCTTGAAAGTAAACAAACAGCTATCTTGTTCAGAAGCAACAAATCATCCCACATGGAGAAGCACACCAGCTTGTGGGACCATGAGGTGTCAAAGGGATCAGTTATCAGGCTTCAAGAACTAAAAATCAACACTGTATGCTTACTTTTCTGATATGATCGCTGATGACAAATGTGTGCACAAGCAAATGTAGTGAAGAAAGCTGATAATGCCTGGCTATCAAAAGGCACAGCATCTGGGGTCTTAAAGGCTTGAGTAAACAAGAAGTCATACAGCTCAGAAGCAACAAAGCCCACATGGAAAGAGCACACCAGCCTGTGTGACCACGAGGTGTTGAAGGGATCTGGTGTCAGGCATCAAAAATAAAATTATATCATTATAAATGAGGGGGAGTACAGATTGGAGACCCAAAGCCCATCAGGTGAAGCGACATCCTTTTGCAGAGGAGTTGCAGGGAGGAGATGAGCCAGTCAAGGTATAGTGTAATAACAATGAAATATGCAACTTTCCTCTAGTTCTCACAGGTTTCCTCCCACCCAGTATCATGCTCCCAATTCTATCAGACAAATCCAACTAGAACAGGGGATGCACACTGGCGTCAGAAACATGGGAGATTTAGAATAGATGTTCCCTTAGGATTAGTGGTGGGAGTGGTGATACTGGGAGGGTGGAGAGATTGTGGAATAGAAAGAGGAACCAATTCCAAGGATCTACATATAACCTCCTCTTTGGGGCATGGACAACACGGAAATGAGTGAAGGGACACATTGGACAGTGTATGATATGAAAAAGTAACATCAATTTGTAAATTGTTAAAGGTCCCATGGGGGAGGGGCAAGGGAGGAAGGGAAATATGGGAAGCTGGTACTGGGGGCCTAAGTGGAGGGAGGATATTTTGAGGGTAATTATGGCAACAAGTGTGCAACTGTGGCCTGCATATAATTGATATATGTTTGTATCATGAGGAAAGGTGTCTGAGTCCCCAATAAAATGCTTCATTAAAAAAGGGGAGGGGGAAAGAGGATGTTATACCAAGGGCTCAAGTAGAAAATATTTGGAAATGAATATGGCAACATGTGTACAAATATGCTTGATATAAATGATGTAGTGAATGTTATAACAGATGTAAGAACCCCCAATAAAATTGTTTTTTAAAAAGGTTTAATTCAGTGGGGACCTTGCAAATACATTTGGGGCTTTTATGATCATTAGTAGTCTTCTGAGGGCTGAGCCCTGGTGGTGTAAGTGGTTGAGTGTGGGACTGCAGCCTGCGGGTTTGGTGGTTCAAATCCAGCAGTGGATCTCAGGAGCAGCACTGGATAGCACCCACGAGGCAGCGATGCGCCCCCCCCCCAAAAAAAAAGCAAAAACAAAACAAAAAGCAAAAGCAAAAATAGTCTTCTGAAAGTCAAGCTCTCTATTTAAACTCTAATCCCATACCCTCCTACAGGTTTAGAGTTTAAGACTTACAGTCCTTAGATCACACAAGCTGGTGTGTTTCTTCCATGTGAACTTTCTTGTTTCCTCAGACCCCAAACCCTGTTCTTCCTTATAGCCAGGTGTCATCAGATTTCTTCACACCATTTTTCTATAGCTCTCATATTCCAGGGATTTCTTCATGAAGACAAATACTGAATAGGATAACATCATAGTGATGAACTGTTCTTAGATTATAGCCACAATTAAGGGTGAGCCTCAATTCCATTCAGGTATCTTTTCACTGTAGAGACACCATTATCTTTTTATTGGGGAACATTATAAATCATCCCCTTGGGGTTTATGGTAATTATGTAAATAATATCATTAATTTAGCCACTGGTATGGAATTTGCATTATGGTAAAGAAAAGGAAAGTATGTCTGTGACTTTTAGAGATCAAAAACTTCAGTGACTGAACATTATGTACACTATTAGTGTTGGAGAGAGAGCAGAAGTTTCAATTATAGCCATTAACAAAGGCACAGTTATGCCTGCCAGACTCATGTAAAAGGAAAGAGAAGATGAAAACAACATCTTTCATTTTTAAGCATTCATGTATGCATGAGACCCTAGAGAACCTCCACTGGGGCTAGCAAGGAGTTCTACAAATGTAGAAACAAAGGATTGTCCTAGATTCCGTACAGACTCTACCTAAATCTCTACTTTCTCTCTCTTTTTTTTTAACCTGTCTCAGTACTTCGCTTGCTGAGTTCCAGCAAAATCCCCATTCCCTGTTCTGTTTCATTCACAAACATCTAGAAGTGGAAATCCACTGCAAACTTCTATCTTATACAATAAGTCTAGTTAGCGTCTTTGGGAAGCACACTCTAATAAATAAAAAGGAGCAGAATCTGTCAAACATTCTTGAACCAAAGCTAAAAGTTGACTCGGATCTGAAGAAGGACTGTGGAACAATTGCTGTCGTTGTTAGGTGCCAAGGTGTCGGTGCTGACTTAGAGCAACCCTGTGCATGACAGAGGGAAAGACTCAAAATTGTTCTTATGTTTGAACCCATTGTTCCAGCTGTGTCAAGCCATCTTGTCAAGGCATTTTCTGCCCCTCCGATTCATGGAGCATATTGTCCAGGGACTCTTTTGACAACATGGCCAAAGTATGTGAGATGAAGTCTTGCTCTTCTTGCCTCTAAGGGGTATTCTGACTACACGTTTTCCAAGACAGACATGTCTGGTTTTTGGGTAGTCCACTGATATTGTTAGATGCCATTGAATCAGTTGTGATGCATAGTGACTGTATCTATGCACAGCAGAGTGAAACACTGCGTGGGACTGTGTCATCCACAAAATTGTTTTTATGCCTTCATTGTTAATGCCACTACCTTATTTTTTGAGGCTTCTCCATAATACTTTCAATGTTCTTTGTCATCACCAAAGTTCAATTGAATTGATTATCCTTTGTTCTTCTCTGTTCAATGTCTGTGTTAGTCTGGATATCCTAAAGAAACAAATTCATAGACACAAATATGGATATAAGGGAAAGGTTTATATACAACAGGAATGGGACATTGAGAAAATATCCCAACCCAGTCCAGCTCAAAGTCATAAGTCTGATATTAGCCGATATACCCCATATCAGTCTATAAAGTCTCCTTCTGGCTCATGAAGTCACAGGTTAGTGGGTCCAGAGTCCTGGCGCTGGCAGGGGTCTCCCCATGGCTCCTCACTACCAGGGCTCAGGGTCCATCAGCAGCATCCAGTCGTGGTAGAAGCAACTCAGTGCTAGTAGGGGTCTCCACATGGCTTTTCCAACTTCAGAGGTCTGGTTCCATCAGGGTAAGGCTGTGGCCTTCTCTGCCTTCTCCAGCCTCTCAGATGCTGCCATCTTGTCTTGTCCAGTTCATCCTCTCGGAGACTGAGGAGATAGCCTCTCTTCTCCACGAGGGAAATATCATGAGATTTCCCAGAAGTCTCAGGAGAAAGTCATGCTCACACAGTGGCCTCATTGGCTACTCAATGGCTATCTCCAGATTAACAGGCTAGACTCCACCCCTATATCTCAATCATGAAATTGGCATAACGAATACACAACCGCCACAATGTTCAACTTTCACATGCACATAAAGCAATAAAAAATGTCATGACTTTGGTCAAGCACATTTTGGGACTCAAAGTAACAGCCTTGCTTTTCAACACTTTACACAGTTCTTGTGCAGTAGCTTTACCAAATTCATCCTTTGTTCTCTTGACTGCTCCTTCCAGGAACATTGATTTTGGGTCCCAAACTAGAATAAATCCTTGAAAATTTCAAACTTTTTTTTTCCTTATCAAAGTGTTACTTATTAGTCCAATTGTGAGAGTTTTAGCTTTCTTTGTATTGAATTATAATCCATATTGAAAGCTTTAGGCCTTGATTTTCCTCATCAAGTGCTTCAAGTTCTTCTCACTTTCAGAAAGCAAGGCATCTGTATACTGTCTTCCTCTAATCTTCATGTCACATTCTTCATCATATAATCCAGTTTCTAGAATGATTTGCTTAGCACACAGATTGGGCAGGGTGGATTAGACTAGAAGGCTGTGCATTTTTTAGAGGGGATTTATTAAGCTCATTATTATAAATATGGAATAACTTCAGAGAATTGAAAAGATATTTCTTTCGAGCAGTTAGCATCATCATTTATAATTTAAAGTTTGGCTATCATTTAAAAGTTCCAATTTATTTCACTTGACTTCCATCCATGAATCTGCAAAAATAGACAATTTATCTCAGTTCAGTGATTGCAAATTCTAAACTGGACAGCTCAAAATGGAAAGATAAGGAAACCTCACTCTGTGTCTGAAAATATTCAGCAGTGATAATGTGCTTTTTATGCTGGTTACTGAGAAATTAGCATATTTCTAGTTGCCATTCAAAAACCTGGTTACATGGCCTTAAGCTTTTTCAGTTTGTTTTTTTACTATTAAATTGATTTTAAATTGAAAGCAATTCTGAAGTCATAGATGTAACTATTATAAATATATAAGTGTTTGATGATACAATACACATGCCATAAGCATTGGCTTCTAATGTATACTATACATTATATATATAATATATATACATGCACACATATACTATAGTCACATATTGTATAAGCAATATCAATCTCTGAGCAACTGGGCATGAAGCATCAGTTTCAGAAATATTTAATTTCCTCAGAAGAAACTTCATAATCTTCATCTATTATTCTGTACCCCAACCACTGAGAGTAACTAGTATACATTTTATCTTTGTATATTTGCCTACAGACATTTTATAGCACTATAGTGAGAAAATATGTTGCTAGCTTCCTTTACCTAACAAAATGTTTAAAATTTTCACCTATATTACAAAAATCAGGTCTTTAATCTTGTTTATTGACAAACAAAATTTCATTCATAAACTAAAATTGGTCTATCCATTCCTCAGATGAAAAGTATTTGGTTCTTTCTGTTTTTTGGCTACTAATGTTACCAGAATTTAGATTCTTGTCTTACCAAGAGAAAGATTTACTTTAAAAATCCATAGGGCATCTCAAGAGAATTTTATTTAAAGGCTCCCCCAGGGAGAAACCTTTGCTAACCAGCATGGCTGACTTGGTATTTCTTCCTCCTCATGTGCATACACAGGCTTTTTAAGAGTTCCTGCACACACATGAGATTCTCAGGAGCTTCCACTGTTGTAGAAAGGGGTTCTGGTAAATGTGGTCCTAAGTTGTCATAGGCTTTTAAGATGCTTTGTCCAAATCTCCACTGTCCTTCCTTTGCCCTGTCTTATTTACCTCTGAAAGATTTCATACACATCGTTATTTATGGGTTCAGAAGCAGAGACCTCTCCTTCTGTATCAGCTTCCTGCATTTGTAGCATACAGAGTATCAGAACTCTGTGTGAGTAAAAAGTACTCTTAATATCCACTGCATTAGGGGAGAAAGATCTTTCAGGTGGAGATACTGTATTTGAGGTTGTGAGTCATTCATTCTATGGCTTATTCATCTTCTGCAGCCTAAGTTTTCTCAGGATGGATGATGTATGTTGTTCTAGGCACATATTACTCTATGTATAGAAGGCAGATGGAAATAATTAGAATCCCTTGTAAAGCTGACATATCTAATATGCCTATACCTGATAGCAGTTATTCAAACAAGTCTGGTGCATATAGGAGTGTTATAGCATGTAACTCAGTGGCTCAGTGCTCAATTCTTTATATATTCGATCATATTTTCCTGTATTATTTATCTATGTACTGCAAAAAGCATTGACTGCTACAGGACTCTGCATTTAGACTAATAAAAATAAAGTCCAAAGCTGCTGATATTGGGGACACATTGGCCAAAGAGTTTAAGGATTGTTACTGTGCTGCCATCTCCAATAGTCTTATCTATTTATCACATGGTGATTGATAAGTTCCTCAAAGACTATTCTACTTCAACTGTAACATAACCAGGGATTAAAGCTCTTTTAAAGATTAATCAACCCCACCTGATTATTAGACTAAGGTGCTTCCTTTTTTCTGTCATTGTACAACCCACCTAAATCTCAAGGAAAGCCTCAGTACATTGCTATGACTCTAGGAAAAGTTGTAGAGAATGAAATGGAATGCATAAACATCAGCATGGTAAGTATTAGCTGAAATAGATCGGTGTTGGTCAATTTGAATAATATAAATGTATAGTTTACTGTGGGGGAGGTGATGATATAATTAAGAGGTATGGCATTGCGTTCATTGACAAAAAATGTCATTTTGAGATCTATCCTGACGTACAATGCTGTCTGTCAGAAGATTTTATCTATCCACTTCCAATGTGATCCAGTCCATACAGTAGTTGTATTCATATGTATGCAGCAACCACCAACGCTAGTGATGAAACTGAAGAAATCTACCAAAATCTGCAGTCTAATATAGATCAAATATGCAATCAAGATTATTGGTGATTGGAATGAAAAATTTGGAAACAAAGCGAAAGAAACAAGAATTGGAAAACATGGCCTTAGGGATAGAAATAAAGATGGAAATCACATCATAGAATTTTGAAAGACAATGGACTCCTGCATCACAAATACCTTTTTTCAACAACACAAACTGTGATGATACACGTGAACTTCCCCATATGGAATATATTGAAATTAAACTGATGACATCTGTGGAAAGAGAAGATAGAGATGGTCAAAGTCAGCAGCTAAGACCAGTATAAGGGCTGACTATGGAACAGGCCATCAATTGCTCATATGCAAGCACAGGTTGAAGCAGAAGAAAATGAAAAGGAGTCCTTGAGTGGCAAAATATGACCTGAAGTATATCTCACCCAAATTTTGATAACATTCTTGAAAACACACCTGCTGCATTGAACACTAATAACAGAATATCTGAAATCAAGATGATCATTCAGGAAGAAAGCAAAAGCCATTTAACCGTGAGGAAAGAAAAAAAAATCAAGGTGGATGTCAAAACGGACTCTGAAACTTGCTCTACAGGGAAGAATAGCTAAAGTGCACAGAAGAAATGATTGTTCATGAGTTGAACAGAAAATGTCAAAGCAGCTTGAGAAGATGAAGTCCAATATAATAAAATAAAATAGGCAAAAACCGAGAGTTTAGAAAAATCAAAAAGTGAAGAACATTCAGCATAATTTAAGCTGCAAGAACTCTAGAAAAAATTCAAGGCTCCAGTTTCAATATTGAAAGATTCTTTTGGGGCACAATTTTGAATGATGCAGGAAACACAAAAAATTATGAAAAGAATGCAGGTTCATTTGATATTCAATAATTTCAAGGGGTAGGGTATGTGCAAGAACCAATGAGGCT
>PVJH01044402.1:0-13031 GCA_004026705.1 Nesogale talazaci | reverse complement strand
TAGTAATGTCTGCCGAAGGCATGGAATGGTCAGGACTGGCAAGTATGCTGCAATCTTGCCAGGCTGAAGCTCTGTCAACTGCTTCATTTAACAGTGGAAGAGACTGAGGTGCTGAAAGTCAAGGAAAGTCAAATTCTGGAAAGGCTTTGTGCTTCAGGTGATGAGCTAACACATTGGCACCATTAAAATGACGCTGTCTCGAGGGCATCTCCGTGAGACCATCTTCTGTTTCCCCTTTGAGGTGGCGGATTTTGACACAAGGAAGACATATCCGGAAAAGGCCTGACCCAGATCTGAAGCCGCTAAGGAGCCTATTAATCCATCGACAGCTTTTTCTGATTTTCGGTTCTTGCAGTAGTTGAGCTTTTCTTCTTCTTTTTAATGTAAACAGACGTCCCCCTTTGTGGCCAGCCAAGTCCCTTCCTTTCAGAGAATCTGTGCTAGCGGAACAGCCTTATGACTTCACAACTGTGGGGATTAAAACACACACCCACCAAGAAACAACTGGATGTCATAAAAATTTGTGCTGCTCATTCTGAGCTCAATCCCCAAAGTCATAGCTGAGACCCTGCTTGCTTCTCTCCTCAGAACTGGCCAGGCCCTGTCATGTTGCTTAGTCTGCTTAGCATTCCCTTCATTCTGGATTATTTTCGCATCCGTTTTTGAAGGGGCTCTAGCCCCCATTAAGCGGGGAACCCCTCAAGTACGGGCACCATTGTTGATGATCCTATCTCTTTCTAGCCCAGCAGACGACTTTGAACTACATCCATTCCTTAGTTCATTCATTCATGTCTGGCTGCCTGCAAAAGCCATTTGCCAAGTGCACTGCCAGAACTCATTATGGAAAGAACCACTGGTGAAGGGGGAGGGGGGCAAGATAGATCACACAGATAACATCAGCCTTTGCGAGCCTTGCAGGGAAGCAGCCTTTGCACCGCTGGATGCTTGTCGAGGTGGTGGGGAGGGGGTACCCTAGAGGGATCTGGTGAAAGGGCAGATGCCTAAAGCTGGGGAGGTGGTGACAGCAGTTGTTTTGAGTGCCAAAATGTCTCCAGCTTCAGAATCTTGCTGCTTTTTCTCTTATGTAGAATTATTATTATTATTATTATTATTATTATTATTATTATTATTATTTCCTGTGAACAGCTTCCCAATATGACCAAAGTTGAGAACTGAGTGAACTGCCCTTCAGGACCCTGTCACCCAACAACCCAGCTCCAGCTTCCGGTCATTCTTGGAGTTATTTTTGAGCAAGATCTGCATCCCACAGTGTTGCCAGGCAGTGTCTCTCGAAGAGACTCATTAATGCGCTTCCACCTTCACAGGAAGTCTCAGTCGTGTCCTGGTGCTCAGAGGGCAGGGGTTGAGGTTAAGGGGGGAGGGACAGGTCAGAAAGGCAGGGTCAGGATGGTGGCCCCGACCTCCCTGGATTCTTCATGTAGAAACCGTTGAATTGGTGTTCAGAGCTGCTGTGCATATTTTCAGCCATGGCGATATACTAAAGAAATTATTTTTAAAAACTGAATACAACTTTGGGTTTTCTGACACTTCATTTCCCCTGATTATTTTTAAGGTAAGCCAGGTGGGTGAGAATGATAATCCACTCAGTACCACTCCACAGCAGAAACGATGACTCAAACCTCATGGCCTGCCATTCATGCTGGCCGCCAACCGCGGGTCCTCTCCCCGCTCTGTGCCTGGGCACCTTCCTTCTCGCCCAACTCCACCCACAGCACTGACTGTCTAGCTCCAGGCCTTACTTCCCTCCACCTCCTCCCGTTGGAGCAGCCTCCAAAGCCTTTGGTTTGAAAGCCTTTTCGTTAGTTTTTCACACTTTCACCATTGATGACATTGGACTCAGATAACTTTCTTTTTTTTAATTTGCCGTGGTTGATTTTCCCTCAGCCGGCTATGTCATGAGGTGCTTTAAGCTTTTACCATTGCTTTTTAGCGAGGCATTGTGTGTGACATTAGAGATTTTTGATCCATTCTTCAATGGATGGGCATTGAGGTTGCTCCTTCTTCCTGCTGGGAACCCGGGTGGTCCCCGTGGTTGGTGGTTTGAAACCACCAGCATCCCAGAGGGAGAAAGACGTGCCTTTCTACTCCGGTCACCAGTCACAGGCTCGGAAGCCACGGGGGTGAGGCTGGAAGGTGGCATTACTGCGTGGCCGTGAGTCTGACTCGGGTTCCTCTTGTTACAGTGAGCAGTCCTGCACTGAACATGGGTGTGCACATGTCTGCTCCTGGTATGACTCTTCGGGGTCTTACATCTTTAGAGGAGCAGACTGTCCCTCCATGTGTCCCCCCTTCCCCCCAGGGTTCATTGGGATGCTGTTAAACATCCTGACGTGCACGGGACAGTGCTCCAGCCCCCTATGGGAGTGCATCCAGCCCCAAATGTCTACAGTGTGGGGGTTGAGAAGCCTTAGCTTAGAGGTTCCACCTCCACCTCCCGTTCTCTCTCTGCCCTGTAGTTGATTTACTGAAGAAGCCCACTTCTGGCCTCCTCTCTCAGGAGTTTGGTCCTCACGTCCCATGGTGTGGTCTAGAATGCTTCTGGGAACCTGGCATATCTGCACCAAACTCTTTGTCTCCAGAGGGACCCAGGGCCTGGGACTCTCATGCATAGTGAGGCGTTTCATAACCCAGTGGCTGCCTCTGCTGTTTGAGGGCGAGTCTTCATGGGGGGAGTCTGCTTCATGGGTGACATGCCTGTGGGCTTAGCTTTGGGAGCCCTAATTCTCTTTGGGCATATCTCCAGTGGAGGTACTCACCCTGGTGGCCCCAGGTGGCCTCCCCATGTGTCCTTCTTTTAAGCATGGCTGGTCATCCTCCAGCTGTCGCAAAACCTGTTCCCTTGGGTGGTTGTCCAGCTGACACACAGCTTGATATTTACACAGTAGCACACATTTATCGTCACAGGGGTGAAAGTTTTTCTTCATCACATCATCCCTGGAACAATCTGGAAACCATTGTTTCTGAAGTTGGCATGCTGTTTGTCCTCATCCCTCAGATTGACAGGAACCATGTCATGCATCTCCCACACAGCATCCCCTGCCATTTGCCACAAAGCCAGATGCCAGGCCTCATGGGCATCAGAGACAAAGTCACCGACAGAGGAAGGAAGCATGGCTTCTGCTGGGCCAGAAAAGCAACCCGGAGCCCTGCAAGTTCATGTGGATGGCAGGTGAGGACTATAGCAAGACATGGACTCATCAGCCAGAGGTGAAATTGCACAGCGATGGTCAGGGAAGTTTCTGAAGCCCCAAGCGTTTGTGCCCACAGAGTGCGGAGAAAACGCGCCTTAGTCAACTCTGCCGTCCCAGGGCTGTAATTAGGAGTCTTCTCACCTGCACTGAGGAGGCAGTGTCTAGAGTGAAGATGAGGCCTGAATAATGACAGGCAGCTAGCCATTAGCTACTATTCTGGGTAAAGATGGCCTGTAAGGCATTGCGCAGACAAGAAGGATGCCAGCAGAGGCAGGTAAACCCCACCATGGAGACAACAGGCTCAGGGGGCCCAGGGCATGCTGGAAATGCCCCAGGAGGAGCCAAGAGTTGGGTTGGGAAGAAGAGTGGGAAATAGCCAGGAAACGCTATGTCCACACCCGGAGAAGCATCCTTCTGCAGAGGGCATTGGGGTTCTGGCAGTATTTCTGTGGGCATGCTTTATCTGCAAGGGCATTCTGCTCAGAACCCAAAGTCCTATCAACAGGGGCTACTTCGTCCCTGCCGAGGAAGAAAGCCAACAAAAACCCTCACCAGACAGCTTGGCCCTGATGAAAAAGAAAGCAAATGCACAAATGCACAAATAAACAAACAATATCACCTTAGGATTTCCAAGATGGCGAACCTCTCTGGCTGGGGGTTTGACCTGCTGACTCTGTGGTCGGCAGTCCCACGGGGACTTACTGTGCCACTAGGGGCTTGAAGAGAAGCAGGGGGAATGGCTGTCCCAGGCTGTGAGGGCCAGGGGCTGGAGGGTAGCCTCTGCCACCGGCAGCGGAAGCCAAGGCAGGAACCCTGGGTGGCCCACTGAACTCTGCCCATGAGTCTTTCTTCTCACACTTTTAGGGGGTTCATACCATGTTGAGTCAAGTGGGGGAGAGACTGTGGGATTTGTATTTGGGAGAGAGTCTCTGGGCCCAAAGAGGAGAGAAAAGGGCAAAAGGAGAGGCTTCTTGGTTGACACCAACCAGGCAAGCCAGGATGAGAGTAGATGGCAGAGCGAGCTCATTTATCCTCCACCCACCAGCCCTGAATTAGGTCACACTATCATTTCTTTTCTTTTTTAAAAAAAGCTCCATTGGCATTTCATCCACACGTCATACAGTTCAATGGTTCAATCCCATCAAGAAGAGTTAACTTCATTCTTTTAGCTGTATATTCTTTTTTTAAAAAATCATTTTATCGGGGGCTCATACAGCTCTTATCATGTTATATCCATCCATCCATTGTGTCCGTCACATTTGTACATTTGTTGCCATCCTCATTCTCAAAACATTTTCTTTCTACTTGAGCCCTTGGTATCAGCTTCTCATTCTTTCTCCTCCCTCCCCAACCCTCTCCCTCACGAATCCTTGATAGTTAAAAAGTATTATTATTTTGTCATGTCTTATACTGTCCGACATCTCCTTTAATGGTTCTCCCTTTCTACTCCACCTTCCCTCCATCCCCCTCACCACTGGTCCTGAGGGGTTCCCTGTGTGTCCCGTTCCTATCTGTACCAGTGCACATCCTCTGGTCTAGCTGGATTTGTAAGATAGAATTGAGGTCATGATAGTGGGGGGAGGCAGGGAGGAGGCATGAAAGAACTAGGGGAAAGTTGCATGCTTCATTGTTGCTATATTGCACCCTGCCTGTCTCGTCTCCTCCCCACGGCCTTTCTGTAAGGGATGTCCAGTTGCCTACAGATGGGTGTTGGGTCCCCACTCGACACTCCCCCCCTTCACAGTGATCAGATTTCACAAGGGCAAACATGCTTGGAGCTGCCGTCAGGTCGTAAGCCATATGGCAGAGGGGCCTGACCTTGAACCCTGCTCTGACTCCCTCTTGATGCCTGTCCTCAGACCAGGGCCACCCTTCCTTTGGTCGCTTAGAGTTAAATTAAGCTTGGTGTGCTACGAAAAACATTTTTTTAAGTCAGGGGAGCACAAGGTGTTTCAGAAAGACTCCCACAAAACGCCAAAGACACCAGAGTCCATTTTCTTGGGAAAACCTGCTCCCTCATCAGCCAGTGTTGTGGTGCCCTGTGGAGAAGGTCAGGGCTTCCTTCCAGCCAGAGGACAGGCCTCCCGGAGAGGGCCAGCCTCGTAGGAGGTGCTAGTGCAGGGCAGGGGTCCCTGGAAGGGCTCTTCTGTCTAACCACAGGGAGCGGTGTGCGAAGCCGCGGGGGAGTCAGATAGTGGGGGCGACCTTTGCACAAGGTATGGACCTGGGACCAGCTGCCCTCTTGAGGAGCTGGCAGGGCAGGACCAGAGACAGCAGGCTTTTCACCATCAGGAGTTTAGCAAGGGTGAGAAGGGCTTTCCGTGGGCAGAGAAGATTCTGTGCCTGCTCTCCTTCACACACACACACACACACACACACACACACACTTTTTTAAAATCTCAAGGGCAAGGGGGGAAATGTCTGTGTGCACCATCTGGCTTGTTCTTTAAATAGCTCATTCCAAGAAAGAAATATGTTCTCCTTGACTTAATTTATGTTCCTACCTTTTCTTCTAGTAGGCCTTCAGAGGTGCGGGGGGGGGGGGGGGGGGGGGGGGGGGGGGGGGGGGGGGGGGGGGGGGGAGGGAGCTAGGAGAGAGGTCGGATGCCTTGCAAGGATTCGGCAATAGCTTTGGTATGCTGCTGCCTACACAGCAGTATTTAACCCAATTACAGGATAATAAGGGCTCAGACAAATTATCTGCAAATAGATACATCTATATGTAAACCCGCGCATTTGGAACATGCGTCTGGAGCCAAAGAAAGTTAAGTGCTTCGCCAGAGAGGGCTTGAGCTCACAGCTCCCCCCGCCTTCCAGGCCCTGTGTCAGAGGCTCAGGCAAGCCCAGGTACAGCTTCCAGGGGCCGGCCTTAAAGCCATCTGTGTGGGCAGTTGGGCAAGGGGCTGTCCTCTGGAACCGGGTCCGCTGGTGCTGCCTGTCCTCTTGCCTGTCCAGTGACCCGGGGAACCCTGAGGGGTGTTGCCAGGCTGGCCCAGCATGACTTTCTCAGAGTGCAGTCCCCAGGAGGCTGCCTGGCCACCCTCCTCTCCTCTGGCTCCTGGACGACACACCCAGAAGAGATCTTGGGGGGTGGGGGGTGGGGTGGAGGGTGCGTGGATGGATACAGACCTACAGAACTGTCCCAAGACTGGTAAGCAGTGAGCTGGCTGGTAGCAGTGGGGACAAATGTAAGGTGACCAAACGTCCTACTTTTTAACATTTGTCCCGCGACCCACAGTGTTTTAAAATTAAAATAAATATATTACAATACTATTTTTGCATTTTATGAATATCTTTGTTGCTCCATATAGACCAAAGTTTTAATCAAGAACCACCCCCACCCCCGGCCCCCTGGTCAATGGTGTGCCACTTAAAATCTGGTCACTTTAGAATGAGAAATGGGGCAGCAACCGAACTTGCTTTTTTACGACTCTAAGACAACCAAGCCTGGAAGAGTCTTTCAATTTACAGAAAAACAAACAAACAAAAAGTCACCTCAACTTGCTACCATCAAGTCAGTGCTGACTCACATCAAGTCCTTGTTTCTAAGACTGTCACTTTCTACTGGAGTTGAGCGCCCAGTCTCAGAGCAGCTGGTGGTTTCAAACTCCAGACCATGTGGAAGCCAGCTCGGTGCATAACCACTACATGAGAGGGGCAGGAAATGAAAGTCCATGGCTCAGGGCCACTGGCTTGACTTTGAGGGAAGATAAGAGCCCAGGCTGCCTGCCTCTCCGTCCCCTCCAGCAGAGTGCCCTTGGCAGGACACCCCCCTCCAAGCAAGAAACACCTTGTAGCAAAGTGGGGATGGGGGTGGGGGCAGGGCAAAGTTGAGTTTGAGTAATATGGCTCTTCCCGGGGAACACAATTTAAAAGATAATCCAATTCTTGCATTTTCCTCTTAAAAATGTATACCTGGGTGGGTATAAAATATTCATGTGTCAAATGCTGAAGTCCCTGAGGGGTGCAAAGGTTTAACACGCTCAGCAGCTAACTGCAGTCCGTTCAGAGAAGCCTCAGAAGAAAGGCCTGGTACCTAGGGAAAATTCTGTTATTGACAAGGTTTAATCCACATGAAAGAAGCACACTAGCCTGTATGACCACGAGGTGTGGAAAGAATCAGCTATCAGGCATCTAAGAATAAAAATCATACCATTGAATGCCCATCTTCCTGATATGATCACTGAAGACAAAGGTGTGCATAAGCAATTATGGTGAAGAAAGCTGATGATAGCTGGCTATCAAAAAATACCTTTCTGGAGTCTTAAAGGCTTGAAGGTAAACCAGCGCCTATCTAGCTCAGAAGCAACAAAACCCACATGGAAGAAGCATACCAGCCTGTGTGACCTTGAGGCGTCAAGGGGATCAGGTATCAGGCTTCAAAGAACTAAAAATTACATCATTGTAAATGAGGGGAAGTACAGATTGGAGACCCAAAGTTCAATTGCAGGGGAAGTGACATCCTTACAGAAGGGTAGTCAGGATACAGGGTAGCAAAGATGAAATATGCAACTTTCTTCTAGTTCTTAAATGCTTCCTCCCCCCACCCCCCGACATACAATTATGATCCCAATTCTACCTTACAAATCCAGTTGAACCAGGGGATGTACACAGGTACAGATAGGAACCAGAAACATGGGGAATCCAGGACAGATGATCCCTTTAGGACCAGTGGGGAGAGTCGTGACACCAAGAGGATGAAGGGAAGATGGAGTAGAAAGGGGGAACCGATGATAAGGATCTACATATAGCCTCCTCCCTAGGGTACAGGAAACAGGGAAGTGGTCAAACAGTATTTTGTATGACAAAATAATAACATTTTATAAATTATCAAGGTTTTATGAGGGAGGGGGAAGCGGGGAGGAAGGGGAAGATGAGGAGCTAATACCGAGAGCTTAACTTGAAAGCAACTGTTTTGAGAATGATGAGGGCAACAAATGTACAAATGTGCTTTGCATACAATGGATGAATGTATGAATTGTGAGAAGAGCCTCAAATAAAATGATTTTTAAAAAAAGAAAAGAAAAAGAAAACCTTTCTAAACATAAGGTGGAGTCAAATCCTGGCACGGGGTTCCAGGATTCGGACAATCAAGGTCAGGGCTCCTTGGCTGCCCCCAGGGCCACACATGTGCATGTGACTGGGTCTGTGTGCATCCAAGGGGGCCAGCAGGACCAACTCCATGGGTAGGTCATGCCAGCGTGTGTGTGCATGTGTGCATGCCAGGGGGTCCCCTCTGCCTGGAGTTGTGACTTGTTAACTGTTCTGTTGGTTTAACAGTTTGCACTTTCACCACCTTGCTCCCTGTGCCCTGCAGGTACCTACCTACCCCCACCCATCCCCCTGCTTTTTCTCCATCAGGAGGCATCCTGATGCCACACAGGGGGAAGCTGGTTTCCTTATACTGGGAGTTTGCTCTTTCATATGAGGCAGCGATGGGAACCCAGTGTACATCGAGGCCTTGGAAAATTGTTTGGACAAGGGAGGCCCAAGGACAGCAGCAACTTTCTGAGAGGTGGAGGGAGTCCTTCTCCACGGAGACCTGCAGAAGACACCTAGGCAGTCTCCCCAGTCTTTTAAACATTAACGTCTTAAATCAGGGGCTGGGTGCTTGCTACAGAAAGCAAAAGAGGCATGCGGAAAAGAGTTAAGAAGAGAGAAGTCCAGCAACCCCACACTAAAATCCCCCCAGAACTCTTGCCAGATGCCCTGAGCCCAGTGGCTCCCAGAGTGGGTGGATGCTGGACTGATCAGCATGGTGGGTGGGTTGGCACAGCAGAAAGGGAACACTTTATCCTGGTCTATGGGCTGTTGCAGCAAAGTTTGTAATGGCCAGCACTGAGCAAGTTTTCGCTGGAAAAGGCCAAATAACTTTGAGAACTTATGCTCCAGGCCTCCCGCTGCCTGCTTCTACCACCTGCTTTTAAAGGATCACAGCCTGCTCATGCATCTCCGATGTCAAGGTGTCACGCAGCGGAGAAGGCAGTGAGGGAAAGACCAGGCTGTTGTTTCTGCAGACAGGAGGCCTGGTGTTTGCCGGGGGTGAGGAGGAGTCCAGGTGTTTTTCGGCAGCCCCAGTGTGGGCCTAATCGACTGGAGTGGATTTCAACTCTTGTGTGCCAAACTACACTCTCTGGAGTGTCAGATAGCGAAAACCTCTCCCCTAAGCCAAAGCAAGCATTTGGAAGAGGAGCCAAGCAGAAGGGCCTGGGGACAGTGGGTGAAGATTCTGGTGGAAAAAAATAAGGGGAGAAAAACAACAACATAAAAAGAAAAACCTCTTTCTCAAAGGAAGACAGGGTTCCAAGCTGGCTGTTTTTTAACATGCTGCTGCGTGGTGCCTAAAGACAACCAGGTGAGACCATTCCGCCCGGCAAAGGAGTCTGGCCTGGTCATCTTGTCATCTGTGGACCAGAGCTTTGTAGGACGAGGGAAGGGGCTGTATCTCCCTGACCGCAGGTGACTAAGGGAACCCCCAAAGAAAAAAGCCTTATCAAAGTCCATGGGGAAAGAGGGAGAGAAGGCAGCATTGAGGAGAATGGAGGCATAAAAGGAAGAGAAGGGGGGCTGAGGGCGAAGAAGGTCTGGTCTCCGGAGGCAGAGGTCCTAGGCCTTAGGTCCCCGTCTCCCAACAGGCCCAGGCTGGCAGGAGCGTGGGGCTCTCTCCCATCCTCGTCCACAGTGTCAGTCTTCAGAGTCTCAGCAACGGGCTTGATGGGCGCTCCCGTCTATAGGCTACGCTATTCTTCTCTCTAATGACTCATGAAAGCATAAAATTAAGACATTCTGGGAAGCCAAAGGAATTTGGTTTAAAATGTGTGTTTGGGGAATGGAAGGCATTAGAAGAATGCTCATGTCTGGACTCTTCAGTGGGTCTCTCCACTCCTTTTCTCTTCACGTTAATGAATGAGTCATGGTGTCTTTAGGCCTGTAAAATGCCTCCAGAAGTGGGGGGATCGGGAGGGTTGGGACCTGACAAATGGATTTTCTCTGGCTTTTATTGATGGTGCAGACCCATTGCTGTCTTCCCTCCCTCTTCCTGTCTCCAGAGAAGTGGTCTTTCCCAGCAACAAGCAACACAACTCCAACACCTTCCTCCTCCTTGCCCGCACCCACAGCAAGACCACCCACCTTGAACAGAGTCCAGTCGAGTTGTGGGGACATACAGGCTGGAGTCTCCTGGCCATCCAGGGAGCCTCAGCACAGAGGACCAGCTGGATCCAATACCTTGCAGCTGGCTGGTCTAGTTGGAACCCTGGTTCCACACACTACGGTTCACCCCCCGGCGCCTGCATCTGGTCGGCTTTCCCAACCAAGAGCACCCTCTCTGGGTGAGTAGAAGTAGCCCAAGACAATGAAGGGTTGAAGGACAATCCCTTAGCATCTAGAAAGTACGGGAAACCCCGATGTCCACTTCTCATTTCTCAGAAAGACCCCTCCCTTTTTGTTTGTGCCAAGATGAGCCAGCCATCTGGGTCAGTCTGTCAGGCCCCTTCTCCATGCTCTGCCAAACCAGGTCTCTCACCAGCATTTACCCCTTAGCCCTGCCAACTTCAGAAGTGGTCCCCGCCTATGCCCATCTCTCCATTCCCACATCCCAATGCCTCCTTCCCTGCATGCAGAGAGGAGAGAGGAGGAGGGGGAGGGTCTTCTATTTCAACTGCCCCATGCGGCACCCCCCCAGTGGAGCCTCCCCAGAGGGACAGATGGGGAAACTCCATCCTGGAATTCCCATCCCACCCTGCCACCAAAGCCTTTGTCTTCCTGTTTCTGGCTTCTTTGTCCTCTCAGCTTCTCGGCGGGGAGGGTGGGGGGAAGAGAGAACCTGAAACTTACTTTAGGGAGCCTTACTGTGTACCCGGATTTATCGATCACACCCCACAGAAGTTTCTGCTTCCATTGGAAGCCAGGGTGGTGGTACAGGGGAACTGCCGAGGCTGTGGCTGTGGGTCGACCCCACGCAGGTCAGGACAGGACCATGCTCCCAGGGATTTACGTTTTCCAAGAGTCACGTATCGTGTCCTTGGTAAAGGGGCATGGTTTAGGCCTCCATCCAACAAGGCGTGGAGCAACAGTGGTCCCAGGCTTTCCTACAAGTGAAGTGTCCGTGTTTCTGTTCAGGTTGTTCAGTCTTCCTTTAGCAATTGAAGGCTGGCTTGTGTGTGTTGGGTGGAGGGGTGAGGGAGGGAGTAGCTTGCCAGGCCTTTCTTCCAAGGTGCTGGCAGGTAGGCTAGAACCCCCAACCTTTCAGTGAGCAGCTGAGCTTGTTCCCCAGCAGGTACCACCAGGGACTCCCATCTGCTGAGATCCTGCCCAGAGAGAAGCCCAGTTCTGTATTGGTATTTATGATCCTGCAGGGCAGAAGTCCCCTGCCTCCAGGGCCCCAGAAGCATCTTCCCAAGCTCACAGCTGCGTTTCTTCTTCCAGAGGACAGGACTAAACTGACTCCTGCTCCATACTGGTGATACCTCTTAGCTTCGGACCAGGCAGCCTCTCACCCCCAAATCTGAGCCGCTGAGGGCGGGAGCGTCAGAGGAGAGGGGTGGGGAGTCATCAGTGCCCTCTCCCTGGCTCCTTCTCTCTCCACCCCAGCTGATGTTGAAGGCGATGGAAACTGTTGTGCCAAAGCACATGAAGATCATTTATGCCTTCTCACCAAGCCACCCAGCAACAACTGTGCACATGATTAAATATGTATCAGATTAGCTTCGCCCTAAGTTTTATTTAATTACGGCACTAAAATCCTACATCCATATATTCCGTCTTTATAGGCTCTCTCTTGTTGAGTATGGTCATTTACTCAAAATAAATTGAGGGAACATTGTTTATATATGCCCGTTTCAGAGCCAGGAGAGAAACGCTGATGTTTATGCAAGATGTGATTATAAAATAATGACTGTGTTTTCTCAGCAAACAGACTGGGACTCCAAAGACATTCCACTGGAAAGCTCCTTCCTGACTCCAGGGTCGCTGCTCGCCATTGCTCAAGTAAAACTGGGTTCTGCAGAGCCCAGTTGTAGAGCCATGGAAAAAAAAATTAACCACCCCGTCTTACCTCCTTATTGACCAAGAAATTTTATTACCCCATTTGATTACTCACCTAATTCTCTGGGATGGGCTTCAAATGCCTTTCAATTGCTTCTAAATATCAGATCAACCATCAAATGCCGAAAGCTAGCGACCTCTGCAAGACATTTCCAAGAATGCTGAGCAGGCTCTGCGGGCAACCCCAAGAGAGGGAGGCTCCAGGCCGGGCTGGCGGGCAAGCTCGTCCTTGAGCTGAGCCTCGGTGGACGGAGAAGCGGAGTGAGAATATGAGTCTGCTCTGGGTTCTTAGGAGCCCTGGCAGGGCAGTGGTTAACACGCATGGCTACTGACCACACAGGAGACCAGTGGGTTGGACCCTCCAGCTGCCCTGTGGCAGTCTGCATCCATGCAGATGGACAGTCTCAGAAGCCATCTGAGGCCACTGGCACTCTGGCCTAAGGGGTCACTGTGGGTCAGGACTGACTGCGCAGCCGTGGGTTTGAAATCTCGGCTTTCTTGAAAGAGGGGGGAAAAAAAGAAAGAGGGGAAGGGGCATGCTAACTGCTTTGTTGTCAATAAGGAATTGAAAACCCATTGGGGGGTGGGCAATCATGCTATCAGTTACACAACAAGCAAATAAAGAGGAGGAGGACATGAGGCCTTCCACACCGGGGTGGACTGCCTTCTCCTGTGTCCCACGGGATCTCAGGTGCTAGAGCCACTGAGGAGGCCCTGGAGATGTAAGCAGCTAGACAGGAGGCTGGTAGTTCAAGCCCACTCAGAAGATCTGCG
>PVJH01044401.1:0-13019 GCA_004026705.1 Nesogale talazaci | reverse complement strand
CATGAAATTTCCCCAAAATTCATTTACTATTTCATTAGCTTCATATTGTGGTGTGCTGTCAAGTCAATCTGACTCCTAGCAATCTGTATTCCAAAGCACTTCAAAGAGTGCACAAAAATGCCTGAATACCTTAATTCCATTTTCCATGAAAAATTCCAAAATTTCCAGCAGAATGACACACTGACCAGTTCTTTTCTGTGCTCACCGCAGTTTCTCTCCATGATCCTATTGTCACAGCCTTGAGTCTGCTCCTCTTGGTGAGGGTCTGCCTCTTTTCACTGACCCTCTACTTTCCCAAGCATTGCTTCCTTCTTAAGGCCTGGTCTCTCCCAAGATTATGCCGTATGTGTGCGGACTAAGTCTTTCTATCATTGCTTTTAAAGCACACTCAGACTATGATTTTATCTGAAGACAGATTTGCTTGTTCTTCTGGCAGCCTGTGGAATATTTAATATTGAATGCCGTAATTCAAATGCACCAATTCTTCTTTGGCCTTTCCTTTTCATTGTGCTCCTTTCACATGGATATGAGAAGATTGAATATATCGTGGATTATATCAGACATATGACTGTGTGTGTGACACTTTTACTGGATTTTTGTAGCATATTTGCTCAAGGTCAACTGTTCTTTGATGGGTCGACTTTTTCCCTTTTCTCTTCTGAGTGTCTTCCAACCTGAGAGACAACTCCCCTTCCTGTACTACACCAGAGAAGGTTCTGCAGCTCTTAATAAGGTTTTTACTAGCCAGTTTCTTTGTAAGTGAGTTGCCAAGTCTTCCTTCCTAGACTAATTACCCAGATGGGGAAGTTCCACATGTGCCTTAACATGTGCTCTAGGGGTAAAACTGCTGGTATCTAATGTAGCCATGAAATAGCTTCCAGCATCACCAAACATACAAACAGCCACAATATGACAAACTCTTAGATCAGAGGAGGCTTCATAAAAAATAGAATTTGATAGAATGAAAATGAATATGTATTTAGCTTTTGGGTTTCATGCCTAAACTATTCTAGGATCTCACATCTTTTATCCAGATCATTATTCACAATACCTGAAAAAGGCCACAGAAAAACTAAAAAAACCAAAACAAAACAAATATATCATCCTACTTCTGCTAAATGGGTTTGACTCAGTGGCGTCCTATAGGACAGAGTGGAATTATGTATTTAGAATTCCAAGGCCATAAATATTTGTGCGGACAGAAATGCACAATTTATTTAGAGGAGATTGACAGATTTGAACTGCTGACCTTACATTGGGCTGCTGGCTGCCCAGCACACCACAATAATGTATGCAGTTTAACCTATTTTTTGGTGAGAAAGATGCTCAGTAAATACAAAGCAACCCATTGAAATATAGATTTTTTTGAAACCTCGCTGGGATTTTAAATCCCTATGAAACTCCCTATGAAAACTCAGCGCAGTGGCAGAAAAATGGAAAAGCCTCATTGGATATTCATTGAATGAATGAATAAATGAATGAATTAAATTAAATAGTTCTAGCAGAGCAAAACAATAGAGTGGAAGCCCGGGGGGCGGGGCGGGGAGGGCGGGTAGTGGGTTCGAGGTTGGCCTGCTAGCAACAGAGTAGCATTTAAAAATGACCAGTTTCTCCTAGAGAGAACATTGAGACTTTATACTTCTGTAAAGAGTTGCAGTCTTAGAAATCCACAGGTGCAATTCTCCTCTGCTCTATAGGCTCCCTAAGACTCTAAAGCCAAGTGATGGTGGTGAAATTTTATCAGTCATTCGCATGCTCTATGATAGAATATACAAGAAATGCCTATTCCCACTGTTGCCTGCGAAGTCTTATAATGCACACATCTCATGGGAAATAGACTCTACACTGAAAGAAATACCACAACAGAAACAAAAAGCATGGTAAAAAATGCCGAGTGAGCAGCCAGGACACCTCATGCAGTGCCTGAAATGTGATAAAATAAAACACCAAAACAAACAAAATAGGTCCAGTGCTGTGAAGTTGAATCAGAACAATCCCAGAAGGTTCCCCAGGCTATCAGCCTCGATGATGGCCACACCTTTCCTTTCTAAGTATTTGTTTGGTGCAAATTGCTGGATATTGGTTAGTAGCCAAGCACTTGGACCATTGTCCTATCAAGGCCCTTGGCCTTCAACATAAAAACCAAAACCAAACTCAAACAAACGGACTTTGATATTGTAAGTCATGGAATCCACAGTGAACTCATTATTGAGCAAGAAATAAAAAACACATTTTGACAAGTTTTAAAAGGTACTTAGATTCTCTTACTGTACTCACAGGATTTGCATAAACGATACTATAAGTGTGATATATGCAAATTTCTGTTTTTCCCAGAGAGATTAAATTCATTCACTGCATGTTTTTATTACTTATAGATTGTAAAGCTTTTTGTGCTGATTATAACACAAGAAGAAACAAAAATAAAACACTCTGCTATCAAGTGACTTAATTTACAATTAGCTTTAAGGAAAACATAAAAGAAAATACAGATATAATTTGAGGCAATGCTGCATAATTGCCAAGAAATACAAAGAGGAGATTTCACTGATGCACATCCAGAAGCACAAAACCCCACACCAATCAAAAGCTCTGCTGCTTCTGGAAAACCCATTCTATTACGCAATATATGGGGAGAGGGGTGGATTGTAAATACAGGGCCAAGTGAAGTGCTACCCTAAATGGAATTTTCATTGCTGTGAAATCGCTGTTGCAGTACTTGTCTACCTCTAAAAAATCAGGGAGAAAATGCTTTTACGGCATTAAGTTTAGTAAAGTTTAACCCTCAAAATTCGTTCATTTTAAGACGTTTTCAAGTCATTTAAAATGAAGCATTTGTCAAAGTTGTTTTGAAAGTGATAATTTTCAATGAGAGCAGTATTGCTATTTCACTTTTAGAACTAAGAACATCAACTCTTTAGAGAATAGTTGATTTTGCTAAAAGACATTAGAGCTGAATATGCAGGATGGAGTCAAGCGGCAAAGGACTGAATTAAGCAAAAGTGGATATTTTCAAGCTTAAATACTATGTTTCCAAATATTTTTTTTCCATGATTTCTTCTGAAAGATTTTTTGCCTGACTGTTCTGACTTAAACAATACCCCCTCTCCTCAATTATCAACTTAGTTAGCTTCCAAAAACCAGGTTCCTGCATGAAAATTAGCTTTGTATGGAAGGTCTGTGAGCAGATGCTTCTCATATTCGGGAGTGATTTCAGAGATGATGCCACGGGGCTACGCCTTCCCCAGCAGACGCTGTCCACAGCTTGCTGTGCCCTGCATTGTGACTTCAGTGCTTCACATGAGTTTTTGCTGTTTCAAACTATAAAAAGAGTTGATTGGGTCATTATTTGAAGCCTGAAGGTGACCCACGGTTCACCAACCCATGAATAATTCCCACTTTCCAAAGAAATACCCAGTGCCCCAAGTCCACCGATCACTGGTCTCCAACCCATCAAATCAGGAAACAGCGAAACTAGGGATCTACAGTGAAGAGACACACTGCATGCGTGCTCCTGGCCAAAAAGCAGACCAAAAGTTTAAGCTATTTAAATTTAGCACAGGAAGAGGGGTAGACAGCGAGTGTTCAAGAACTTGAGTCTTACAGGAGGCAGACACTCAAACCCCACGGGTCCTTACAAGGCTTTAGTATAATATATACACACACACTTATCAAAAGATGCTGGATAATAAGATCCACACTAAGTGAGAAGCGGGGAGGTGATCATTGCCCCTCCTTTCTTTAGTAAAGTTAACCAGACACTTTGAAATAGCCTAGATTGTTCTACAGTTAAACTGTGCATAGTTGGCAACAGCAAGGAAGAGAATGTATCAAATAAATCCTTCAAGCCTACCATGCATATGGAAATTAAAGAAACTCCCTCCCACACACACACACTTTTATTTTACATTCATGGACAAGCAGACTATGGTGACAGTAAGAAAAATATTTTTGAATTTGATTAGCTATAGGCAGGCAGAGAAGGAATCTTTGGAGATACACATATATAGATGACCATCTTTATAGTGATTGTGGATGTAGGAGATAACTGAATCTGGATCCAAATATCTAAGAATAAATTTACCCAGAAAGCATTGCATAGCTATTCATTATAGCTAGAAGGCAGGGGCGTTAGGTTTCTCATTCATCTGCATACACATTGATACCAGGGGTTGGAGATTCCTAAGATCCCATGCTCTCATAAAATTCATGATGAGTGGGAAAATGGAAAATATTAACGTGAACTACTCAGTAGTAAGTGACAGCAATGAAAATTTCAGACATTAAAATAACTGCCATTTTTAACATTTCCTGAATGGTGGGCCCCCATGGCATTATTTTCATCTTCTTTGACTTCACAGAAAGCATTGACGACAAAATATTTTGAAATAAGAAAACTGAAATGAAGGAAGATTTTTAAAATTTCAAAAAGTAGGTAGGGGTAGAGCCAGGATATGAATCTTAGTATGTCTTAATCAAAAAGCAAGGCCATTTAATTTTCTTACACACTTTTCTTAAGATAACAAACAAGCCCTTCATAAAAAATAAAGCATTATACTACATTTATTGAAATACAAAATCTAGAAGAGCAATGGCCAATAGATATTGCTGCCCTGTACTATAAAGTCGATTCCAATTCATTTGACGTAATAGAGTAGGGTAGAAGCGTCCCATCTTGTGTCCTAAACTGTATGCTTTAGGGTAAGAGAAAGGGTTTGTTTTCAGATACAAAAGGTAGGTTATTTTAGAGCAATTGGTGGTTTCAAGCGGCTGAACTTGGGTTTGTCAGATCAGTGAGGAACCACCAAGCCACCAAGCCTCCTAGTTCTAGTTAGGTAGCTGGATACAACTATTGTAGAATTGGTTCCAAATCAGACACTGCCTAGTCCATTATCATTCTTAAAATTGTAATTACAGGGCTGAGCACCGGTGGTGTAAGTAGTTGAGTGCAGGACTGCAGCCCACGGGCTTGGCGGTTCAAATCCAGCGGCGGCTCTCAGGAGTAGTGCTGGGTAGATACCACCCCCACCAGAGGGCAGTGATGCCCCCCACCAAAAAAATAAAAATTTTAGTTATATTTGAACCTTTATGTCCATCCTTGTCAGCATATTCTTCTTTTTTCCTGACTTTACTAAGCTTGCAGTCGTCTTTCAAGGACGAATTTCTCCTGAGAATAACAAACTGTATGAACTGAAGCTTCACCATCCTCATTTTCTAAGAAGCATTCTGGATGTACTTCTTCAGAAACAGATTTGTTTTATCTGCTGCTCCATGGTACTTTGCATATTCTTCCTCAACACCATTATTCTAATAGATTATTTCTTCTTGATCTTCCTTAAAATTTTTCCAACATATGAGGTATGTGAAAATACTTGAACCAGGTACACCGTGGTCTTCAAAGTGACATGTTTGCTCTTCAACACTTTAAAGAGGTCCAATGCAGTGGACTTGCTCAATGCAATTTGATGTTTGCTTTCTTGGTTGCTGCTTCCAGAAGCATTGCTTGTGGGCCCAAACACAGTAACTGCTGGGCAACTTCAGTCTCTTCTCATTATGCTGTCTACTGGTTCTGTTGTGGAGACTCTGTTTTCTTCACAATGACTTGAAATCCTGCTTAAGGACTTCATTTTCTTCAATAAGAGCTTCATGCCCTCCTTGTTTTCAGGAAACAAGCATGTGATAATCTACATAAAAAGCCTTTCTCCAGTCTTGATGCCAGTGTTCTTCAGATCAGATTAAAAATTATTTGCTCAGTACACAGACTGAAGCTTGTCATGAAATGTTATCACTCTGCTGCACTCTGTTGGAAAATGGTCAAGTCAAATGGACACACAAAAATAAATCTCACAGGCAGAGTGGCATAATTATGGATTGTATGAGGCAATCAAGTGTTTAACCTTGCCCGCCACCCTTTGTAAATTTCATCTCTCTATTTCGAACAGCAAATACATCAGAAGGCAAAGAAGAGCAAACTTTCCTTTATTTGCTTCCATTTATTCCTTTTCTCTCCTGTATTTTATCTTTTGGACTCAGCATTTCCTCCTGCAAATGAGATAACCATATAACATATTTATCAAAAAATTCTCATTTTAAGGAAACATTCTCCTTTATTTGTATAAACTCTTTCATTTTCAAATTTTTCTTTCACTGTCCTATGAACATATTACAAATGTACATCACATTTGGGGAGTGATAAAATATGCCAAGGTGTAGTGGGTTTTTCTGACCACTACATTGTTATAAGCAAAACTCACACCATAATTTTCTCTCAAATGACATCACAGGATTTTGTATCCGAAGCATGAATATCTTTGGATAAGGGAGGCAACCAGAAGTTAAAATAGATGTAGGAAAATTACACATTACACATTGTAAGGCTATATTCAGCATATTTTGAGCCAACATCTGCTTCTTAGATGTAGTCACATAATCTCTATGAATTTTTAATGGTTGGATATTTAAGGATAAAATACTTAGAAAGGATTGATTTGCAATCACTCTCTGTTGAAATTCTATTGAAACGAGACATCTCTACTTCAGATTTCATATGTAGATTATAATTTTACTTTCAAAATAAAATGAAAAATTCAACATGCAATCTAGATGACTTTCTCTACTTGAAATTATCTCAGAGTTAACATCAATGTATTAGAAAAAATTTTACCTGGTGAGAGTTACTGTGGCGGTCATGTGCTTATGTTAATTTCATGATTGAGATGTAGGGGTGGTGTCTAGCCTGTTAATCTGGAGATAGCCATTGAGTACACAATGAGGCCTCTGTGTGGGCATGGCTTTCTCCTGATATGTCTGGGAAGTCTCGCGATATTTCCCTTGTGAAGATGAGAATCTGTCTCCCCAGTTGTTGGGAGTTAGTCGGCAAGATGAAGAATCACAGACAACATGGCAGGGTCTGAGGAGCCAGAGAAGCCACTTGACTTTGCCCTGATGGAGTCAGACCTCTGAAGCTGGAGAGTCCCCTGCCAGCGATGAGTTGCTTTTGCCACAACTGATGCTATTGATGGACCCTGTTCCCTGGAAGCGAGTAGTCATGGGGAGACCCCTGCCAGCGCTGGCATTCTGCACCCACTGACCTGTGACTTTGTGAGTCGGAAGGAGACATTATAGACTGGTATCGGGCATATGGGCTAATATCAGACTTATGACTTTGAACTGGACTGGGTTGGGATACTTTCTCAGTGTTCCATTCCTTTTGTATATGAACCATTCCCTTATATCCAAATGTATTTATTTCTCTAGTCTACCCGGACTAACACAGTTACCAATAACATAAATACTATCCCAAGAAAGTCATAAGGAAAACAAGCAACTACCACCGCCTTCATATCTGTCCCGATCCATGGTGACTCCATCAAACAGAATGGAACTGCCCATATGGTTTCAAAGGCTGCCAGTCTTTATCAAAGCAGAGGCTCACATTTTCTCCCATGGAGTAGCTAATGCGTTCAAGTGCTGATCATTCCACGAGGAATGAATTTCCTAAACATTGTGTCAATTTAGATTCCTTAAGCAATCAGCTTCCCGAGTTCACTGTCACTGAGTTTATTTCAAATCATAGAAATAGTATATAAGGTTTTCAAGGTTGTAAATGTTATGGAAACAGAAAACCTTGCCTTTATCCAGAAAAGCAGCTGGTGGATTTAAGCTGCCAAATTTGTGCTTAGCAGTCCGATGCTTACCTTCCCAAACCATCAGCGCTCCTTAAATAAGTCACAGTGCCTCCCAATTCAGCTACCAACGATCTCTTAAAGCATCAGCACCTTCTTTTATCAGCATCTCTTCAATTATAATATGCACATGGGTAGCTTTGATACAGAAGAACTGGGGTAGGAGCAAGTGTCTGAATTTATATTTTTTAAAAAGTCTCATGTCATGCCAGGACCTCTGATTTATGGATCACATTTCGAGGAGCACAGTTTCTAGAAAAATAAGTATAATGTTTGTGAATATGGTACTTTAACTACCTACCCATAATGAGCACGCTGTATAATAGCATAGATGTCAGAAAATTGTCAGATTATTATGACAATTACGTATTGCCACTATGAATAAGCATTGAGTTGATGGCAGTGAGTTTGTTTCTTTTTTGGCATGATGAACTACTTATACTTTAATCAATCAACAAGTAAAACATCATGCATATCAGGCAAGCATTGCCTGGTACAGTATTCCTCAGGTTAGAAGGCTCTCAAAATATGTCTGAGGAAAAGCTGCTTTCTCAAAGAAGTTCCTGACAAACTTGGGTAGAAGAAAGCTTCCAGGACAATCATGTGCTTATGTGATCTGAATTGAAATGAAAAGAAATAGCTGCAAAATATTCTTCAGTAATCTGAATGTGGACAATTTGCAGCATAAATCTTGACAAATGGTAAGTCATCAAAAGTTAAATGAAACACATAGAGATTGATATCGTGAGGATGACTGTGCTGACATTGATGTATGTTGGCCTCATGAATGCGATGGTTGTATGATCATTCAGGCCAAGAATGCCAACTTAAAAAACGATGATATTAATTATGTTTACCATAAAAAACAAGCTTTCTTGGCTGAGCCCTGGTAGCGTAGTAGTTGAGGGCGGGACTGCAGCCCACAGGCTTGGTGGTTCAAATCCAGCCGTGGCTCTCCAGGAGCAAGGCTGGGTAGCACCCACGACCACCAGCGGGCAGTGATTCCCCTCCCCACAAAAAACCTTTCCAGATGTATTCTGAAATTAAAAAATGATTCATGGCAGTATAATATCCATGCAACTACAAAGAAGACCAGGTAATATAACTATATGCCAATATTAATGTCAAAATGGAAAAAAAAAGTTCTTCTTTTCCCAATGATTTTATTGGGGGCTCTTAAAGCTTTTATAACATCCAAGGCATCATTTGTATCAAACATATTTGTACACATATTGCCATATTCATTTCCAAATATATTCTACTCCAGTCCTTGGTGTAAGCTCCTCTTATTCCCCCCCCCTCCAATTTAGGAATCATTTCATTGGGGGCTCATACAACTCCCATCATGATCCATACATACATCAATTGTATGCAGGCCACATTTGCACACTTGTTGCCATCAACACTCTCAAAACATCCTCCCTCCACTTAGGTCCCCAGTACCAGCTCCCCATATTTCCCTTCCTCCACCCTCAACCTCCCCCATGAACCCTTAATAATTTATAAATTCTTATTGCTTTTTCATATTGTACACTTTTTCTCCCAGTTAGACCAGAGCATGTACACTGGAGTCGGAAACATGGGGAATTTAGGATAGATGATCCCTTGGGACTAATGGTGGGAGTGGTGATACTGGGAGGGTGGAGGGATGGTAGAATAGAAAGGGGGAACCAATTTCAGGGACCTACATATAACCTCATCTCTGGAGCATGGGCAACAGGGAATTAGATGAAGGGATACATTGGACAGTGTAAAAAAAAATGTTCTTACCAATTTGAAAACATGGCTTTGTTTGACAGCAGTGAAGCCACCATTACATAGTGGAATTTTTTTAAGTCAACCATTTGTTTATTACAAACACCTTTCCTCAACAAAATCAACAGAACTGTGATTATTCATGTGGACCTTAGTATATAGAACGCACAGGAATCAAACTGCCTACATTAAGGAGAGAGGTAATGGATAACCACAGCAGCAGCATTCAGAACGAGGATAGGGACCTACTGCTGAGCAGAAGATGAAGTGTTCAAGTAAACAAAATTCTTCAAATAAATAAAAGTAAAGCAAGTCCAAGAGTGCCAAAGTTCAACTTTGAATATGTCCTATGTGAATTTAGAGAACATCTCAGGAATAATTTGATGTGATACATACTGTTGTCCAAAGATGAGAAAAGTTGTGGAATGGCATTAAGAGCATTATACATGTAGAAAACAAAAGGTCATTAAAAATATAACAGAAAAGAAACTCCCCAAAATGGACATCAGTCTTGAAAACCACTTATACAGGGCAAACCTTGCCTCAGCTGGACTCAGTTTTTAGGTGGCAAAAGCAAGAAGGCCACTCAGTTCCTGCCATGCAAAGCATTTCTGTCACCCCAAACCAGAGTCACTCCTACCAGAGTGATAAGGAAATCCCTGGAAATTCAAATCGAGATGGGAGGAGGGTGTCATGTATATCTCAGAGAAAGTAATTATATTTATGCAGCTAGAAAATGGAGAGGAGTAGCTTCTTATGGGCAAAAAATCATTTAACAACACATATAAAACTCATGGGGAGAATTTACCTGGAACTTCATTTTTTTTCCTCTTATATATTTTTATTGGGGGCTATTAAATCTCTTATCCAGAACTTCATTCTTAATTAAACACTTTTGGCTTAGTTTTATAGAGCCTATGATGACCCAGCCTGTGTGCTAAATACAAAATTCTCTATAGGTCATACAAGAAAGTCTTTATGTGGAAACCATACTAAGTGAACTGGGCTTTACCACAAACTCACCTGTAGCCCTTAGACTTACAACCAAACTGCCAAACTCCCTAATGTGAGAAAAAACAGATGACTGCTATCCCGAAGACATGAATTTATTGAACTTTAGTTTGAATCTCTTGACTTGAGAGTACACAATGCATAGCGGCCCGGAATGACTATATACTTACTATTATAATGTCGTGGTTTCTTTATTAATAAAGACATGCTTTAATAGAGTAGGTGTGTTTCTTTTATTGTAAGTGAATATCAATTAAATATTGTTCTTGCACCAATTCTCATTTTTGTTTTAATTGTGTTGTCACTTAAGAGCTAAATCTGCACAAGTCAATAATCATGCCTTGAGGTTAAGAGCTGGCTTTTCTGGTATAATTTCCTTGTCTCAGTAGTGCTTCGAATTCTATAAAAGTTCTAAATAGTGTTTAAAATTCTATAAAAAGTTAATGATACTATCATTTATGCCTGAAGGGATGATTAATAATGTTATCTAATAGAAAATGACAATGATGTCTCTAGATAAACAGAGACATAAGCAGATCATAAATATATGAATGGATGTAGGTTTCACACTTAATTCTAGCCCCAGTCTAAGAATAACTAGTTTTTATGACATGACCCTGCTTGATACTCACACTCACACTCATAAAGAGATCACTGAAGATATGGGTGCTGTAGCAAATGTGGTTGGGAAACCAGGTGCTGCCAAGCTATCAGAAAGAATAGGAGCTGGGGCCTTAAAACACACAGCCTTAAAACACACAGTGAAGCATCAACTAAAGTCAACAGGAAAGAAACACATCAGTTTGTGTGATCCAATAGTTATAACAATAAAACCCAAATTCAAAGGAAGGAATGACATCAGTACTTAAATTGTCAGCAGCTAGATGATAGACAGCCGTGAATGACTACGACAGTCCCAAATCCATTTGGTGGGACCCCACATGGGTTAATTCTCCATTGAATCACCCCCGCCCCACATCACAGTCATATGATGTAAGTAGTCTTTCTGTCAGGTAGAGAGCCTGGTAAAATCCATTGTAGCAGAGGTATTAGGTTAAAATGTAATATCTTATTACTTGACATTCCTTTTGAATCATTCTAAAGAATCAGAGTAAGAAAAAAGGTGAAGGGGATGTGGATGTGTAATCCTGGTTACTCCTCTCTGACCATAGACTTGCTAATCATGCAGAATGCACTGGAAAGTGAATTATTGCAGATGAAGTTAGGTTAAAATGTGATTCCTTATCATTTGATTTTCCTTTTGATTCATTGGAAATTTTTTCTATTTTCTAATATCTTCTGCCTTTTTTTGAGGTTTTCCTCTGTTACTTCGCTACTATTGTTAGGTGTTTTGTTTTCTAAGGTTTTTCTAAACATAGAATCCAGAATAGGTAAAAATACATATACATTAACTGGTCAGCTTCTTGAGGGAATGGCAGGGGAGTTTGTGGGGAAATGGAGAGCTAATAACAATGAGTACGAGAAGTAATAAATGGACTGTTGGATAGAATTGACTACCAGGCAGCGAGAGAGACCTTAGACACATTCAAGTCACCACTTGACCACAGATCCATGCTGAGTGGGCAAACAACAAAGAAGATATTCTTCAAGATTCCTAGATGCTCACCTCTGGTATGTTTACAGGGAACTTTCAGAAATTCAAGCTTGACATGGAAAGAGGAGAGCATTACCAATATCAACTACATCATGACTCAAAACCGGGAATACTAGAAAGATATGCTCCCGTGTTTTATACAGAGGTGGCTCTGGGTGAAGCACACATAGGAAAGCATGACCCACGGTCTCTTTGGAGGGACATTCAACCGACCTCCAGTTCCTCACCCACCCAAGAAGGATGCACAATCACCCAGCACCATCTCTGCACCTCACGTTCAGTTAGAATCCTTGTTGTGGAAAAGAAACATCATCAGACCATATGGGCAGAAAGGGCACACATGCCTGAACTGACTCATCATCCTTGGCTTCATGAAGGAGAAAGTGGTGTGAGGCCCCTGTGCATGGGAGAAAACCTGACCTCCTGGTTTTGGGAAATAGATACTGATGAACTAGCATCCCAAGCTCATGCCCATGGGTTGGCATGAAGATGAACTCATCCAGGGATAAGATAGCCTGTCTGACTAAAATGATCTTGGTACAGGGGCATAGGAGTAATGCAAAATATGTTTAAGTTTTTCATGACAAAACTTCCCAGAGAAGAGGAAGTTCTGGCTGAAAGAGGGGTATTATAGCTGTAACTGGTTTTGTGATGTTGATCAAGGTCCACCTATCTAGACCCAGAGAGCTCTGTGCAGCTGAAAGGAAATTACTCCTGCTCATCTGGTGTCGCGCGCCCCTCGCCGAGACGGATCAGGTCAGAAACACGCAACACACGACGCAACAAATGGTCAGGACTCTTCTGATGGCGTTTACAGCAAAGTTTAATGAAGCTGCCTCGCTTTCAGGAGGTCAGCGAAGGAAGAACCCCGAGGAGGAGAAACCCAAAGCTTTTATAGCCTATTTTAGGCGTGGCTCTATGCGATTGGTGCAGAGGCTCTATTGCATCACCAGATA
>PVJH01044400.1:0-13002 GCA_004026705.1 Nesogale talazaci | reverse complement strand
AGTAAAAATAAAATCACACACACACACACACACACAATGACACACAAGGTCCTAGAGGAGCAGAATGACCGAGGTCTTCATATTGTTCTGAACTACTGAAGCACCAGATGTCCAGATAGAGTTGGAGGAATAAGAAATGTATGGGGGAAAGGGCAGCCAATGGGGGAGGGAGCCGGAGGAGTCTGGGAGAGCTGCCCAGCAGGGCAAACATTATGGGGGAAAGGCTAGGCAGCTGAGTCAGATGGGGGGGGGGGTTTGGGGGGGGTGTCAGATTGCAGTGCGGTCCTAGGCAATCTGGGCACAGCTGTGGGGGAGTGCTTGGGCCAAGACTGCAGTTGGGAGTCTTGGAGCTCTAAAGGGGCATTCTCCTGGCCCATGACTTTTGGAAACCCCGCTTTAATCCTTTTGTGAAGCTCAATTGTACTTCTTGTGTGGGATACAAAAAAGGCTTTTCCCCAGACCGTCTCCCTAAAATACATGCCAGACTAAGGGCATAGGTTGCAACACATGGTAAGTGATTGTTGCACACCTGGAAGTAAGCTTGCGTAGACGTCTCTCTATGAAGGCATCAGCCATCCAGAGCAACCAGACTCTTGTCTGTGGATCGTTTTCCTGAGGGTGAGCTCAGAGTGAGTCAAGTCAGCTCGAGGAAGACTGAGGTTTTAGGTCTTGAATCTACGGTCCGCCCACCTTGTCGCATGTGTTTTCCTAATCCCTCCTCTTCCTAGATAGTCCCCCTCCCATTGCTGTATTGCCTATGGTACAAACCCTTCCTGGGTCGTATGTGGTTACCTGTAATCAGGGGGACTTGCATGCCCCTAACTATAGATAGGCTTTGGCAAATCTGTCTCTTCCTCCTGCTCTCTGTGCAGACCTGGCTGCTGAGATCATGATCGTCCAGGAAGTGAGCATGCTAAAATGTGCGCTTCCGAATCTTCTCACCTACGTTTCCTATCTTCTACGACTTTATAATCTTCCTATATTGTCACTGTATCAGAGGAGTCTAGCCTCTGATATATACATCCCGGGTTCGATAGGCGCAGTTTTACCATGATAATTATGATAGTAAAGTTATAGAGAGCATGAGACAGAGAATAATGGAGTCAGACACCTAATGTGGTAGTATGCTCACCTCAGCTCTGGTGGTCAAAGTGGAGAAGGTGGGGGGGGGGAGGTGAGGACAGGGAGGAAAGGGGGTGAGAGTAGGGGGGCACGTGAGAGAGAGAGAGAGAGAGAGAGAGAGAGAGAGAGAGAGAGAGAGAGCTTCTTTATTCTACCCAAGCCTTATATACTCTTAGAGAGAGGTTGATGCTTTATTCTGCCAAAGCCTTATATACCCTTTGGCACCATGCAAGGCCCCTAATTACAGGTAAGGACACACATCAAAGGAAAGGGTGGTACAATCATAGGAAGGGGATGAGCTAGGGGTGTACATGTAATACCAAGAGGAGGGACTAGGGGTATACATGTGACAAGAAAGGCGGACCCTAGACTCAATATGGCAGCCTAACCTTCATCATCCTTGGGTGGGCTTGGCCTCTTTGTCTACTATAAGGAAGTATTCTTTTTGTTTTGTTTTTTTTGGGGAATCACTGCCCTCTGATAGTGCGAGTAGGAGGCCCAGCCTTTGCTCCTGTGGAGTCGCTGCTGGAATTGAACCTCCATCCCAATGGGCCGCAGTCCTACGCACAACCACTATGCCACCGGGGCTCAGCCTATAAGGACGTATTCTATTGGTATGCTTATCAGAAGAGAGTGGAGCTACTTTAGGGTGGACAGGTCATAGAGTCTGCTTGTTGGGGATGGCTAATAACCCTTAGAGAGGACTGCTCATGACCTACTTCCCTTGATCCCCAATGTCTAGTCAGTCGTATGCCACGCATAGCAAGCAGTTTAAGTTATGCATATATGTGGGGGAAATAACTTGGAAGCAATGGTTGTTTCCTACATCACTGTACAATTGCACCTATGGACTCCCCACAATTGTCAAAGGCTGGTTAACATCCTTGTCCATGGATTGTTAAGTTTCTTGAGACATTTTTGTTGTTGTTGTTGTTGTTGTTTTTTAAGGGCATCACTGACTCTGGTGGTCGTGGGTGCTACCCAGTGCCGCTCTTGAGAACCACCACTGGATTTGAACCGCCAATCCCGTGGGCCGCAGTTCCGCACTCAACCACTTACGCCACCGGGGCTCAGACCTTCTTGAGACATTTTGTAACTTTCAAATTTTGTTCCCTATTTCTACTCACATTACTTCAACTTGGATTCTAAGTATCTGCAACAACACAAAAGGAGAGACCCTTGAGTGAAACAGTAATGTGGAGATTTTAATTTCAATTTTCTGAGGGGCAGAAGCAGAGACACTTAAGGGACATTTTCTCTCCTAAGCTTGCACAGGTTTCTGCAATGTATTCACTTACACTGGAGTCTCATTACAACCCCTGGATAGGGGTAGGGTTGACATCATTATCCGTATTTTACATACGAGAAAGCTGCATTTCTTTTTTGTTAATAGCTCAAAGTGTTAACTGGAAGACTCAAATTGTGGTGGGTACCAAATTACTATTGATTTTGTGGTGTAGGGGGTTATATATTGGGCTAGGTCAGCAGTTCGAAACTACTAGCTTCTCCTCTGGCAAAAGATGAGGCTTTCTATTCCCTTAAAGATTTTTTTGTTTTGTTTTGTTTTTTGGGCATCACTGCTCTCTGGTGGTGGGAGTAGGAGGCCCAGCCCCACTGCTGGAATTGAACTTGTCCCAGTGGGCTGCAGTCCCGCGCACAACCACGACGCCACCGGGGCTCAGCCCAGACTGTAACTATTTAGGGAGCAGAAAGGCCCGGCTTTCTCCGTGGAGCAGCTGGTGGTTTCGAACTGCCAACCATGCACATCAGCCCAACGCATACCCACCAAGTCAGCAGGGCTCCTTTGGATAAAGAGTAGCAATGTTACCGGGCAGGACCGTGTGGCCAGACTGCTCAGGGGCCATGCATGGTGGGTTTTAGGAAACTCGTCGGGCTGCTAACCACAGGGCGGCAGTTTGAAACCACCAGCTGGGGAGGAAGGTGAGGCTTTCTACTCCCGTAATGACGGTCTCAGAACCAACAGGGGCTGTTCTAGTCTGGCAGACACGCGGCAGAATTCAGAGTCGACTCGACGGCAGTGAGGATTTTTTGGTTTGTTTATCTTTGGGTTAAGGGTTGAGAAAGGGCCGTTGTTATTCGATTTGGGACATTTTCCCCAAATAACCCCACCCTGCTGCCCTCTGGTAGCACTTCCGGGTAGCAACAGGCCACCTGCTCCCCGTAACTGGCCGTGCAAGGCGCCTTGAGCTGCACCCACTGGGGCGTCGAGGATTGGTTGAACCAGAAGCGCTCAACACTCCGACCCTCCGGGGGGCTCGGATATTCGGTAGCGCTCCTGAGTCAAAGCCGGTCGGCCACGGGAGGTGTCTGAGACCACCGTGGACTGGCCAGAGTCAAGGTCCTTATTCGTTTTGGGGACCACCCCCCATCTCCAGCCTCCGCAAATGCAGTGCAGAGATCCCCGCCCCCGCCTCCACCCCCACACGGAGCCCCGGGAGAGAATGGGGCGACGTGCCCTGCTAGCCCGAACAATTGGGTGCCGCGCAAAATTCTAACTGGCATCTGGCGGCGCTCGCGGGGCGGGGTTCGGCGTGCCCGAACATGGCGGCGGTGGGGTCCGACGGTCACTCTCCAGGGTGCCCCGTAACTCACTCTCGCCGCCGCACCACCTAACTTGTTAGCGGGCAGGTCCCGGCACTCCGCGCGAGAGGGCGGGAGGAAGCGGTGACTAGCACTCGAAGACACCAATGAGCACCCAGGAGCTCGCGCCGCGCCCAATCAGGAGCCGGGAAGGCGGGGCACGGGGTGGGTGTGCTAGCAGTCTGCGCATGTGAGGCGGAACGCTGGAGACCTTTCCTGCTGCAGGGTCGGGGCACCCCTCCGGCCTTCTTCCCGCGTGCTCTGCACCACCGGCCGGGGCGCCGGCTCGGGGACGCCGCAGAGGACCCGGTCACCTTTCGGCCGGGCGACCCAAGACCACGAGCGCCGCCTGCAGGGGTCGTGGGGCCACCTCGGCGGCTGCTGCTGCTGCCATGCCCGGCTCTCTCCGGGGACTTTGCCTCAGCAGGGACTGCCGAGCGATGAGGGGCGACTGCTGGTCTCAGGCCGGTGAACGGATCCCTGAGCCGCTCCGCCAGTGAGGAAGAACGCGGCTGAAGGTCGCCCGCGCCCTGCGGGGCTGGTGCGCGGAGCCCGGCGGCCCACTCGAGGGGGAGAGCCCGCCCGCCCGCTCGCTCCCCAGGCGCGCGGCAGGGGTCGGAGAGGCCGCGGCGAGTGCGGAGGTCGCGGCCGGCAGCATGTTCCCGCGGAGGCCGCTGGCCGCCGTCGCCGCCTGGCTGGCGGGCGCGGCCGCGGCGGGGCTCCCGGGGCCGCGGGGCGGGGCCCTGCTGGCGCTGCTGGCCAATCAGTGCCGCTTCGTCACGGGCCTGCGCGTGCGGCGCGCGCAGCAGATCGGGCAGCTCTACGGCCGCCTCTACTCGGAGAGCTCGCGCCGCGTCCTCCTCGGCCGCCTCTGGCGCCGGCTGCGCGGCCGCCCCGGCCATGTGTCCACGCTGATGGCGGCGCTCGGCGGCGTGTTCGCGTGGGACGAGGAGCGGATCCAGGAGGAGGAGTTGCAGAGGTGGGTCCGGCCGCCGCGGCGGGGTCGGGGACGGGGGCGGGTGGGGGGAGGGACCGGGGGAACCCCGGCCAGCCAGTCCCGTCGGCCGCGCGCACCCGGGAGTCGGACCTGGTTTGGGCCAGCCGCGTTCCGGGACCGACCCTCCCGGGGCGCGTTTGTGTTGGGGGAGGTCAGGACGGAGAAGGGCGAGTGGAGACGGCGTCGTCGGGGGTCGTGCACCTGGACCAGCGAGCTTGGGTAGGGGAGGTTGGGTAGGGGAGGCGCGCAGGCCGAGGCGCGCGTGCGTCATCGCCGCCCCTGCAGAAAGGTGCACTCGCTGAGCAGGTTCTAAACCCGACCCAAGGGTGTCGTCGGAGTGGCCGGATAACGCACATCCAGCTGTAACACCCACCCAGCTGTAACGACACCCATCCAGCTGTAACACCCATCCAGATGGCACCCGGGTTTTCTGAGAGCTGCGCGGACAGCTCGCGCCCACTCGGCGCCTTGGCGGCATTAGCAGGCTGGAGAGGATTATTCGCCCAAGTCTCCCCTGCCCTGGATCACCGCGAGCCGCCCTTGACCCGATGGCGTGAGCTTGGTTTGTGTTCGGATCAGCCAGGGGCCCAGGCATTTGAAACTAAGAATTGGGTCCGTTTGGGGGCCACTGTAAGCTACAATAGGGGGAGCAGTCTAGCGCGAGGTCCTGACATCATGCAGACATTCACATTTCTCGTTCTAAATCGGAGACTGATTTTTCAGGGAAAAAAAACACAACCTTTTGATTCAATTGTCTCTGTACATACCTCCTTAAAAGTTTTTTTTTTTTTTTGAACTGTTACACGACTGATTTGAGGGTCCTGCAAGTGTCAGGATTCCCCAGGGTTCACCTGGGGGGCGCTGGAACTCTCCAGGGGCCTGCAAATGCAGATTACCAGAGGAGCACTGAATAATTTTTTTTCCTCCCTGAAAAGGGTTAAATATGTTTGGAAAGCAATGTTCTCATTTCTACATTTAGAGAACTAACCATTTCACGTTTTTTTGGTTAAGTTAGAAATGGAAGTATCCTAATAAAGTTTACCATGTGGTCACTCTGGGAGTTGTAGCACCTGCATACCAGGGAGCACAGTGAATTGTGGGTAAATTTCTATTTTAAGCAGTGGGAATACTTTTCCTAATAGGAAAGGTGACTCATTTTTAAGTTCAATGTAACCATAAACCATTTTATTCATAAAAACTGAGGTAGTGAAGTATGAAAGGTAGTTTGCCCAGTTTATATAACCATTAGTATTCTTTTGCTACTTGTTCAAGTATTTAATCAAAAAGGTGCAGGCATAAGGAACTAAATTGTGTTCGTTTTTTTTTTTTTTGGGGGGGGGGGGCGGCATCACTGCTCTCCGGTGGTGGGAGTAGGAGGCCCAGCCCCACTGCTGGAATTGAACCTCCGTCCCAGTGGGCCGCAGTCCCGCGCACAACCACTACGCCACCGGGGTTCAGCCCAATTGTGTTAGTTTTGAGTTAAGAAATTATTGACTTTTTGTAATAAACAACATGTGGGTCACATCTGACCTCCCCTGGCTTCTGTAGGGAGAAAGAGAACTCATCTCTGCACCAGCCCGAGGCCAGATGCCACAGGACAGAGAGGTCAGACAGGTCTCTACCCTGTCTCCTCCTCTCACCCTATTCTGGGACCAGCCACGCCGCCCTGGCCACTCTGCTTCTCTGCCGGTTTTGTCATCTGTTGCAGGGGCCATTCAGAACTCACACATAACGCCAATTTGGGGGCTTCATGGGGAAATGAACAGTCTGCCACAAGTCAGGGTCAGAAAACATCTCTACAGCAGGGCCTGTGTGGGGCAGGAGGCAACCCCCTCACCACTTCCCCAGTCCCTCCTCCTCACTCTTTCTTGGTCTCAGCAGCACATCCCCCAGCGCCTCTGACACAGACACGGATCTGGCACTCAATCCAAGCTCCATCCTGGGGCTAGACTTGTTCGAAGGTCCTCACATTCTCTCAGTTCCTACTTCTGATGTGACGGCTCATTTCTCCCCATCAGTCCCTTCCCATGGTCTCACTCACTCCTTTAAAGGCGGGAGTTACAAAGACATGAATAGACGAGTAATTTCGTTATTCTGTCTGTGACACACCTCACTATGTCCCACAGTGGTGAAGTTTGAGGCGAAAATCCCCACTGAGACCAGTCTGGAGGAGGGGATAGACCAGTGAGATGCATGCTATTTTGGAGTCAGGAGCTGAAAGAAAACTTTTGAGGCTGAGGTGACAGGTGATACTCTCTGGCGCACTGCTCCCTGTACTTAATGGGTATTTGCTGGGATCTCTGTTTAGAGTTCTAATAGGACAAACGCAACACCAGCTGGGAAGTGAGCATGGTGGGTTGGTCATTCATTGCATACCCTTGTGAAGAGATGGACGACTTGGTGGCGAGGCCAGCTCCCTATTCTCTCCCGGCCCTCCCAGCTGTCTCTGAGATGTGTCTTGGTTCTAAGCCAGCTCCTGAGGAGGCAGTGAGTGCTCCGGTTGACGGAGTTGGAGTTTCAGCAGCTCAGATGAAGGCCAGTCAGAACATTCCTAAAGTGTCTTTGACTCCTCCTGTGGGCTGCTTGGTCTCACCTTTAGCACTTCACGTCCAGCTCTTGGGGACTCCGGTGGTGCAGTGGGTGAGCTAACCTCAAGAAGGGCGGCTGAAGCGCACCAGCCTTCTGCAGGAGAAAGATGACGCCGCCTGCTTCTCCTGTGGGGACCCAGCCTTTGGGAACCTCTGGAGCGCTGCCACTCTGTTCCACTCCGGTCCTAATGAGTCAGGACGGATTCGATGGCCTTGGGTTTTGGTGGCTAATTCATGCTTGAGTTTTTCCTTAAATTGATCAAGTTTCCCATCCTGAGAAATTGTCTTTCTCCTAACATTTGCTGATTCGTACTCTCTTTAATTATCCCGAGTAGCAAAGGGATTCCTTGGGTATTTGAGAGCTTGTCATGTTTACGTAGTATTGAATATCCTGGGCATGGGTTAACTTTCCTTGTTTGGGATTTAGTGGTTTAAAATAAGCCTATGCCCTGCTGAGGTGTCATAAATAACTGTGGCATCCTAGGTGGGTTTTCCTTTTTGCTTGTTAGCTGATGGTGGGTAGCTTCCATAATGCGGCACGTTTGAGTGTTTCCAGCAAGTGCATTTCTTTTTCATTGTTACATGGATGAAAAATGTGGTTGTCACATGGCCTCAAAATCCTAGTCTTAAAAAAAAAATCCTAGCCTTTATCTCTTCTCCTTCTGTGCTGGTTCTTTACCAACTTGTCCAGGAACGAATAGACTCTGACATTGCCGTTTCGGTTAAACAGTGCTGGGCTGTGCAGTGTATGTCTTTGAGTGTGTTCTTTAAACTGGCATGCATTATTCTTAAATTCGTTAAGCTTTTCAGAAATAACCTTGCTTTCTCATGTGTGGTGCTTAAGAACATCTTACTAAATAGGAGCTCATTAAACTCTGTCAAGAGCAAGGGAATCTGAGAAGGAAGCAACTTGTATAAAGTGATTATAATTCACTGCTACGGCCCTGGGTAGAAATTGGATCTTTTGGTGCATGCATGGCTTGTTTTCTTAGCCAAGTGAACAACCAGAGTACATTTTGATCACTATTTTTAATGCAAGCTGCTAGGTCAAATTTTATGGAAAAATACAGTAGCAGTGTTTTATTGCTCTGGAAAAATCAAATTTAAAAGTTACCCCACTAAAAAGAGGAAGGAAGTTGAGAAATAAGGGGGGTTCGGGGGGGAAAGTTCCATTACATCCTCCTCCTCCCCCCTTTTAAGTTACGGTTCGTGGCTTTAGACATTTGAGTAAATAAGTGCCAGTAAAGTTGGATACAGAAAATTGGTTCTTACTTCCGTATCTCTCTTTCGGGGTATGCAAAATAATTTTTACCTTTTAGGTTACTAGCTTGATAAATAGTTCATGTAAAGTCTTACTGGCTTAAAGACATGATCCCCACGCCTATTTCTTCAGGGTATCTTATTAATATTCCTTTCTTAGATCATCAGAGCTACATCAAAGCTGACCTCAGCTTTCTGAGATGATCTTTGTTATTGACTATGAACTAGTTGGTGATTTTTGTTTCACGGTGTGCCCCATATCGATAGGACATGAACGTTTCTTACTTGGCCTGACAATTTGGGAGATGAAGAGGGAATTGTGTGGGGATTTCTATGTGCTAAAGGTGGTGGTGATTATTTTGTGTTTGTGTTTTCATGCCTTTATGTCTCCATGACTGTCATTCCAACCTTAATCAAAACTGAACTGAGGTTAGTTTCAGGGAAAGAGAAGCACTGGCCAATGTTAACTTTTTGATCCCCGATTACTAATTGGCTCATCTTAATACTATTTGGGGAATAATCTCTTTTGCCCTTTCTTCTCCTATCACTTGCTTAAATCTCTTAGAGGCCACTGTTTAGGTCTCCTTCCTAAGCAAACAAGCGTTGACCACTAGCCCCCCCCCCCAAAAAAAAAAAAAAAAAAACAAGAAAGGCTACAGTGATTTAAAAAAGCCCCAAAACTCACTATCATTGAGTCAATGTTGACTCGTTAGCGACCCAATAGGATGGGGTAGAACACACAAAACAGGTCAGAGGTTTTTCCTTTCTCCTGGTATTATATAATAGTGTGTGTGCTTGTGTTCCTGTGTGTTAACTATGCCTGTGGAGCTAATATTCAGAAGTTAGCGACCCGTTAGGGGTTGCTACTGTCTCATAATAGCTGTGTTGATAATTTACATTTACCTGCTGCATGTTTGCTTCATTATTTATACTGTGCTTTTGAAAGTGCCTTCACAAGACATTCTGTCTCGCGTCAGTGACTTAGTCTCAGAATTTTAGACAAGGATGCCGACCCATCGGGTCAATTCTGACTCAGCAACCTTGCAAGGGCAGAACGAACTGCCCCCCTAGGGTTTCCAAGGCTGTCAATCCTTATGGGAGTACAGATACCACAAAGTTCTCCTGTGGAGCTGCTGCGGGTTTTGAAACACCACCTTTTTGGTTACCAATCAATTGTTTTAACCATTGCATCACCAGGGTTCCCTCAAGGTTACCAGTGACGTTTACTATTATATAGGAGGAGCCAGTTGTGGATCTGGAGCTAGTTACCACCTTGAGCCTTAAAAGGCCATTAACTATAATGCCCATGGTCATTCAACTTAAAGCTTTATTGCGTTGTAATTCCTTTATGACCTCCTGTTTTAATAAGACCCTCCATTGGAGGAAACCTTCGAGCTCCTTTCCTTCTCTTTCAAATGGCATGCAGGTATGGTGGTGAATTCTTACTGAAGGAAACTCTGTTAGGCAAGCACTTAGTGCGTCCTCTCAGGTCCTTCACTACTTCTACATAAATCTGCAGTGGATTCTGTTTTCAAACTTTAATGTCAGATTTTTTGCGGGTGGGCATCACTGGCCCCTGGTGGTGGGAGTAGGAGACCCAGCCTTGCTCCTGGAGAGCGCTGCTGGATTTGAACCTCCAACCCAGTTGGCCACAGTTTGGCTCACAAACACTATGCCACCGGGGCTTAGCCCTTTTAATGACAGATTTTCGAAAAAAATGGTTAACATTATTTTCCAAACTGGTCAGGGTTTTTGGTTGCAAACAAAGAGACAGAGATTGGTTAATTTAAGCTAAAAAGGAGCAAATTGTGAATGGGAAGGGTGTTAGGCCACCTGGCGCATTGACTGCTAGGCCAGTGTAGAGGCTGGCTGAAAGGGTAGTCAGGCTGGCCAACTTCAGGCATCCTCTCCAGTCTCCGGAGAGCTGTGCTCTGACTCGGCTGCCCCGGGACCCTTGCGCTGTTGTCGGGCTCTCAACTTGCCCAAGTTCACTGACAATGATCTCCACAGGCTCCTGTGCTTACTCAGGGTTTGGAATTAGTTCCTCTGATTCAGCTTTCACCCATGAAGGGTGAAATAGAATAGACCCGAATTTTTTAAATGTTGGGAGAGTCAATTTTACGACAGGAACAGGAAAATTATGCCTTGAAGTCTTACTAGAAACTTAATCTCCCACGTAGAAAACAAGGGCATCATGTGCCTTGACCCACTGAGTCAAAGACAGCCGGGCCTTTGGGCCTTTGGCTGGTCGTGCAGCTTTCCCGGCAGGGCTCCAGCAGTGCTCACCGGCCTATCATGAGTTCTGGCTTCCTCTCCTCCCAGCCTCCCATTCCCGGCCTCACACCGGTGAGCATTCTGGTTTCACTTCATCAGTCATGACGAAACTATTTTAAGCCCTGCTGCTGTTTCCTTAAAATTCTTAAAAGCTGTTGCCAAGAGTCTAATGAACCCCACGTAGATTCAGAGTTATGCTCTTACTTTCTCTCCCCATGTTCTTGTTTGGGGGTGGGGCTGCTATTTTGGGAATCTCCTTAGAAAGGAGGAGACTCATGATGGTCAAACGAGCAAATACCCTCTACCCCAAACAAAACTAAACCCCAAATCCAAACTCATTGTCATTGAGTCCATGCTAAGTCACAGAGGCCTATAGGCAGGGAGGACTGACCTTGTGGGTTTCCCAGACTAGGTGTTTACAAGAGAAGCAAGCCTCCTTCTCCTCCTCCTTCTCCTGCTCCTCCTCCTCCTGCTCCTCCTCCTCCTCCTCCTCCTCCTCCACCGTCCTGTACTTCAATACTTTATGTTCAGAGGTCACAGTTCAGTGGAGAAGGAAACCCCAGCCTCCATGACTGCTCTGAAGTGATCACAGTAGAACACAGCCCTGGGCGGATGAAGAAAAATAGGGAACAAAACTCAAAACTGTAAGAGAACTAAGGCTTCTTGGTCAGCTAGAGACTGGTGGAATCCTGAGAATACAACCCTCCTTTACTCGTCATGCCTGAAACCGAACACTCCAATGGCTCAGTTCTCAACCAAACAACAGGCATACCTGTGAGGGGAACGGTACACTTAGAGAGGCACACTCCTTAGAATAATCCCATCATTTCGGGTCAGAAGGGCAGGCAGCATTTGCCCAAGGACACCATTCCTAGGGTAGGAAAGGCTGGGAGAGGAGGCGGGATGGAAACAGGAGACATGGGGAGGAAGTGGGATGTCTGTTATTGCACATCGCGGGGGGTTGCTGTCAACGAGAGGAAACAAAATGCTTGTGAATTAGTGAGTGGAAAACTGAATAACTCTAAAACGTCACCCAATTTACAGTAAAATTAAAAAAAACCTAGGGAACCAATTTTAGAGGTAATAGGAACCCTTTAGAAATAGAAACTGTTAGGCTGAGCCCCGGTGGCGTAGTGGTTGTGCGCAGGACTGTGGCCCACCACTGGGTTGGAGGTTCAGATCCAGCAGCAAGACTGGGCCTCTTACTCCCACCACTAGGGTGCAGTGATGCCCCCCCAAAAAAGTAATAGAAACTCTTCAGGGCTGAGCCCCGGTGGCACAGTGGTTGTGTGCGGCACTGCGATTATAGTGTTGGCAGTTCAAATCCAGCAGCAGCTCTCCAGGAGCAAGGCTGGGCTTCCTACTCCCACCAGGGCAGTGATGCACTCCCTCCAAAAAAAAAACAAAAAACTTAATTTTACAGATGGAAAAAAAGATCATTTCTTTTTGAGAAATTAAGGCATTTATAGTTTGTCAGAGACAGGTGTAGACGTATATTAATTACAGTATAATAGGATGTATCACATTAGAGGTCTAGCGTATAGAGGAAGGTATTATCAATTTTTCCAAGAAGGTTTTTTTTTTTTTTTTTTTGGCATCACTGCTTTCTGGTGGTCGTGGGAGCTACCCAGCGCTGCTCCTGAGAGCCGCCGCTGGATTTGAACCGCCAAGCCTGTGGGCTGCAGTCCCGTACTCAACCACTTACACCACTGGGCTCACCCCAAGAAGTTATTTTTGAGGCTTGTAACTACCTGCAGTTTGGTGTCAGGGAAGTTAGACTTCTCATCAGAAGACACTCGGTTGAAGTGGTTCAGGACACATATATATATTGTGGCTGAGCGTGCAAGTATAAGCCACTTTGGGAAGCAGCCTGGCAGTGTGCAAGAACAGGGAATTGCCCTCTGATCTGGGACTCAGGAGAATGGAAGAGTATATGTTCACCCCAAAGCTGTGACTTCATGGTCATAGCCTCATTATTCATAATAGCTGAAAATCAGAATGAGTCCTGATAAAACTAGAATGTAGTGGCTCCATTACAATGGAATGTTTGTCAGCTATAAAAAGAAATGGAGTTCATGTTACACCATGGCTAACCCTTAAAAACATGAGTTATAAAAGAAGCCAGGCACAAGGCCACTTGATTTATGATCCCACTTCCAT
>PVJH01044399.1:0-13061 GCA_004026705.1 Nesogale talazaci | reverse complement strand
GGCGGATGAGGGAGTGGGGACCTCATTCCCTCCATTTTCCTCTTTACCCAAACCGTGGCTTTGGGCCTTAAGATAAAGATGTGTCACTCCCCCCAGCTCCCGCCTTCCCCAACCCAGATAACGCTGGAGTGGTTGGCACCTGAGTTTCCTCTCAGGCCACCCCTGCCGGCTTGTGACCCCTGACCCTTTCTGGACCCCTGGGGGGAGAGTTCTCAACAGAAGGGAGCCTGATGAGGACACTTGTACACTTCACTCATGCACTTGGCTCAGGAGGGCCTCGAGCCGGGGACCCAAAGAGCTCAGCAAACAGGTGGTCCCTGGTATCAGCATGCCCTTCTCCATTGCACCTAGCTAGCACTGCCTCCTACAAAGACAGCGGGTGACCAATATGGGGCATTGCCCCAACCTTAGCCCTACTCTCTCAACCCCCAGGCCACACCCCCAGACTGCAGTTTCTCCCACAACACCTATGGGTCATGAGAAATTAGAATAAGCCCACCACCAAGTCTACGGCCATTGAGACATCCAACCCCAATGGTCCCAGGGGGCAGAGGAGAACTGCTCCCGTGGTGTCCGAGACTAAAAATCTTTAGGGGCGCAGATAGCCTCATCTTTCTCCTGTGAGGGGCTGGGGGCTTTGAACCCAGGATCTTACGGTGAGTAGCCCAGCACTTGCCCACGACACCACCAGCACTCCTAGACCTCTAGAATTTGGACCAAGACCCAGTGATCCTCTGGGGTCTTGCAGACAGAGCCGCACCACCTCGCCTGGCTCCTGGCTCTGAGTTCAGGCTGCACTGGGTTCACCACCTGTGCTGTAACCAGTATACTGACATTTTGGTTACCCTGCTGTCAGAAAACTGGGGCTTCTGGGTAGACTTCCCTGCTCGTGAGGAGGTGGGGCTGTTTCAGCACTGACTCGGAGGCCAGGGGTCCCCAGGAACTCCTGGGTCCTGCTTCCCACCAGCCTGGTGCTATTTCCACCACACCTTGCTTCTTCCTGGAGTCCTTAGGGTTGGGAAAGGCACAGCCATAACTCTCCTGAGTATATTCTTTTCAGCACCTTTAAAAGGGGACCCGTAGTCAGGGCTCCTGATCCAATGGATGGGAAGACATAAAAGAAGCAAGGTGATAGCAAGACCCCCAGATGGGTGGAGAAGAAGTCCAGGGATTGCCCAGCTGTGTTGTCTGCCCTCCCACCTGGCCCAGGACAGTTTCCTTGTAGGAGAAACTGGAGTGCTGCCCTGAGGGGCAGGGAGTGGATGGGGATAGGCTGGAAAGTGCCGAGGACCGGATTTGCAAGTGCTAACGCTCCCGTTCTCCCTCCAGGTCTCAGCCATGAAGTGGGGCCTCCTGCCTGTCTCCCACAATGCCCTGCTGGTAGGGGACATGGCCTATTATGACTTCAACGGGGAAATGGAGCAGGAAGTGGATCGGATCAACCTGCAGAAGTGCCTTGGACCCACCTGCAAGGTCGGGGCCCCTTTCCTGGGAGAGGGCTGTGGGGAGCGCTTGCTGGGGGCCGATGAGTCCTCGGTAGCACAGGTGCTCATTGGAGCATGCGTGGACATGGCAGATACACCCAGGGAAGAACATGGAAATGACACTGCGCCGAGATGTAGATGCACGCCCTCACGATAGTCACGCTTCCCAAACTGGGGTCCTAAAATGTCTTCTGTCTTCCCCAAACCAAACTCACTGCCTTCGGCTCACTTCCACTCTCGGCAGCCCTGCAGGTCAGGATGGAACCACCCCTGTTGGCCCTGCTGACAGTGTCTCTCCTGCGGGAGCGGAGTCTGCCTTTTGTGGGGCAGCTGGAGGTTTCAGCAGCAGGGTGGGCAGTGAAGAGTGTGTACTGCATCCAGCGATTCAGTGTCTTCCTGTCGGTACATTTCGTAACTAAGTGATGCCAGCATCTTTCTGTTGCTATGTTTCAATAGCATCGCTTTGTTACTAAATGACTCCAGTGTCTATCGCTACATTTTGTTACTAAGTGACGCCAGCATCTTTCTATTGCTACATTTTGATACTAAGTGACTCGAGCATCTTTCCATTGCTACATTTTGATACTAAGTGACGCCTCACCATGTGAATGACAGTGACCACCACAGTTGATCAACAGAAGGTGGTTTTCAAATCAGACCTTAATAGAGATGGCCCAGCTGCAAAAATCTTTCCAGCCAAACCTTTGGGATCTCCTGACAAAAGCCCTTTCACATGAACACCTTTCACATGTAACCTTAAGGGGAACACAGGCCCATCTGGGACTGCATGACTCAGTTGGAGAGAGCCTCGTGCAGAGGAGGTCACATGCAAGTCAATGAACTTTAGTCTGGTGCATGGTCTAATGAAGCAAAAAGAATTGAACAGAACATTTCCAATAGCAGCTCGAGAAGACAAAGCATTATGATGACGTATACAAAGAACAGGGGTGAGAAGTCAAAAAGAGAGAACGCATCTTGTTTCTTTGTCAAGCCGAAAAAGAAAATTGAAGTAACAATTCAAACATTAGTTTGCATTAGAGGCAGCCAATCTTTATGAGCGCTCGGCCCCTCGTTCTTCCCCCGCACAGTGGCTGTTGGGTTTGAACTCCCGACCTTGCAGCTAGCTCAATGAGTAACCCACTGCACCATCAGAGGCCTCCTAACTCGATTCTTAGAGATAGACATTTTAAACTTCTTCATTTTTAAAAAAATTACTTTATCAGGATCTATATCACATATCATACAATTTAATGAAATGAAGATTTGTACAATTATCACCACAATCAGTTCCAAAATATTTTCTTCTGGTGCACATTGTTGTCAGTTTCCTTCCCCCCACCCCCGCCGCCCCCATCCTCCCCTTCCCTGCCCCAGTCCAGGGTTTTGAAGAATTACAAATCCCAGATTCCACATGCAGGAAACTATGCAAAGAAACACATTCATAGCCTTGCATTTAAAGCAAACAGACAAACACCCAGCAATACTGATGACACAAAACAAAAAAACCTTAGAGACAGGTTCAGAGTGAGTCAAAAGGGAAAGCAAAGGAACCTAACTGCATCCACCGTAATGGACTTTAGAATGCTCTCTGTCTGACCACATCCCTGGTCTATATTCAGAGAGAATTCATCAGAGGCTTAATTCATTCAGGGACCCTGTAAATGGATTTTGGGCGCTCACCGTCTTCTGCAAATGAGGTGGTCACAATTTACGCTCTACTTCAATTCCTGTCTCCAGATTTGGGTTTTATTATTTACCGTCCTTGAATCACGCAGGCCGCTGGGCTGCTTCCATTACCGCCCACCATGTGTACTCACTGCACCACCCCACCCCAAGAATGCTTCTGCCTGCCATCTCCCCAAACTCGATTTTTATCAACCCCCCCCCCCCACTTGATAGAGAAAAAACAAAGCCTCATTATTGCTTAGCTGAAGTGTAAACACCTACTTTAAGGCTGGGAAAGGTCAGCTTAGCCTGGGCAGTATCTAGGACACAGTGTCATCAGATGGACTCTTGCTCTTGTCCTTGCAAGAGATCTCCTGCCTGTGTCCTTTCCCTTCTGAGTGTCCCCAGGTCCCCATCTCACAAGAGAGGAGAGAGGCCTGCTGCTCCGGGGGGCATTTCTGGAATGCAGTGTGCAGAGATGAAGAGGGAGGCCATAGTCACACCAACAAAGCTTCAGGGATTGAGAGACGGAGCCTTTGTCGTGGGCCTCAGCTTGTGGGCCGGAAACAACCTCTCTCTATGTTCTCTGATACAGGATGGGGGAGGGGGGGGAAATCCCAGCTCTTTTTTTCCTAGCCAGAAAGGATGTGATATTTAGAGCCACCATGCCTTGCCCAGCCTCCTGCAGGCACAGGCCAGTCTGACGGATCGTCTCGTCTCAGAGAGTTCCTGGGATAAAACCAACCCAGAAGAATATCTGGCAGAGAGGTGCCACCTGCGTCTTGGGGACTCCTGTTCTTGGTAGAGGCTCTTTCCCTTGTCTTATCCCCATGTCCCTGAGGAGCAGAAACGCTGCACGCGTGATGGGGACATCGGGGTTGTAGTTGAGATTCTGCCTCGGCTTAGCTGAGAGATCGTCTGCTTCTCTGGGCTCTGGTTTCCTCGGCTGGAAGATCCAGGAGTTAGAAGGGCAGGTGACATCAGAAGGGCTTTTCATGCAAGCATTCTATTGTGAGCGAGGCAAAGAAGCACAAGGCAGGTGACTGGTTTTATCTCCAAGCATGCCCGTACACCTTGTTTCATCTCCGCCACTGCACTCTCTAGTGGACAATCCCATGTCCTACTTCCTACCTGTGCTTACTGGTCCCTGTCCTCCTCCTCTCCTGCCCCTCTGTCCTTAGGTAAGTGCTTTCCTTTCGAGCATAAATGGCTGGTTACCCAAATCCAACGGCGGTAGGTTCAGGGCCATAACTCCTGTCTTTGGGATACCAGGGCTTCCTGTCTTGTACAGAGCAGAGAGCTGAGACCCAGGGCAGGCAGAGGGCGCAGAGACTCGTCTTAGATCCCTCGCTTATTTCTGCAAAGCCACCTCTTGGAGAACCACCCCTGAGTTTTTGAAACTCCAAGGAGACTAAGCCCAAAGGGCAGGACCCTAGTATCGGACATAGAGCGTTTCATCGTGCCAAACCGAACACCAGTCTTGCTGACCTCTGAGCTTTCCGGGGAATCCCCGGAGGTTGCAACCGGGTAACATGCTTGATTATGAGCCCGAAGGTTGGAGGCTTGAGTTCATGGGAGAAGCACCTCTGGGGTGGGGGTGGGGGGGAAGGCTTGCTGCTCTACTGCGGAAAAATCAACCCTCGAGACCCCCCCAAGCAAGCTCGGGCCGGCATGTGTTGACGTCAGATGTGTCGTGAAGGAAGTCCCTTCGCAGGTGTAGGTAGCATCGGCGTTGCTCCTTTAAGATGAGTGAGTAAGGTGTTGGAGAGTTTGCGTGGGATCAGATAGAAGCTGATGAGAGTAAGCTTTACAAAAGCCTCTCTTCCTCCCAGTGAAAGCTCGGGCAGTCTGAGGCTTGACGTGGCTCTGTGTTCCTTTACAGATCCTGGTGCTACGAAACCATGGAGTGGTTGCTCTCGGTGACACCGTGGAGGAGGCGTTTTATAAGATCTTCCACCTACAGGCTGCATGTGAGATACAGGTGAGCAAGGTCCTCAGGGAAGGGGGCCCCGAGCTGGCTCTGGCAGAGGCCTGCAGGCTAAGACGGGGGCCCGTTGGCTGTGAGTCAGGGAGCCCTTTGAGCTTTACCTTCTCACCCCGCACTTTCCCTCATTCTCTGCTTGAGTCTCCTCTTCCCCTTCTAAAGCTTCGCACTGTCTGTTCTGTGCCTGGAAAACAGCTGACCTGATACCAGGGGCCCAAGTAGAATGAGCATGTTTTGAGAATGATGATGGCAACATGTGAACAAATGTGTTTGACACAAGGGATTGTGATAAGAGCTATATGGAAACCCCCCCCCCCAATAAAATGATACATAAAAAAGAAGAAAAATGACCACCATTGTCTAATAACCAGCATCCAACCCAACTCTGCAGGGTGGGGCAATGCCTGCAGTGGAGCAGGGTGGGCCTGACTGGGAAGTGTGGTAGGACACATACACACCTACCAGGCTTTTATGTTATCTGGGGCTGTACTTCCTATACCTCGTATACCTAGTAGATAGTACACAGGTCATCTTTTTTTTTTAAGAACATTTATTTTCAAAATAGCTGTATCAGCACATAATTCTTAAATCTCACAGGTCAGCCATTCAGTTACGGTAAGAAGAGTTGTGTAGTCATTACCATAATCAATTTGCAAGCATTTTCTTCTGTTTTTAAAAGATCATTTTGTTGGGGGCTCTTACAGCTCTCATAGCAGTCGTTGTCTTCTTTTTCACAGTCTAGTTGTCAGCTCCCCACATCCTGTCAATCTCCCCTCTGTGTTCCTAGGTAATCATTAAACCCTTGTCCTCTGTACAGATTGACGTTTCCCGGTTTTCATACACAGAAAATCAGGCAAAACTAAAACCAGAAACAGAACAGCCCAACAATAATGACAAAGTAAAACAGAGGAGTGTCTCAATGGAGAAGAAAGCAGGAAATATTAAAACCTGGAACAAGCTCAGAAAGGAACAAAAGGGAGATCAAATGATAGGATGCTATGTTTTGACCTTAGGACAGCTGTCATAATTGGCTTTACAGTGCGCTCTGTCTGTGATCACTTGAGGTGTCTTCCAGGAGGGGACCTGCCAATGGGTGTGGGGCTTCCTTCATCACTCACAGCCTCCTGCAAACCCGGAGTTCAGAATTTAAGCTCTGATACTTTTCCCTCCTCCTGGTTTGGATTTTGTTATTTACAAACCTTGGCTCACACAGGCTGGTGTGATGCCCCGCTTCATGGCTACTTGTTGAAAGACAAGTTTTGAAGCCCCCAGATGCGATTCTTTTTGATAGCTGGACACTCTCTGGTGTCTTCACCACAAGTTGCTCTGGCACCTGTATTTCCAATGATTTCTGCATCAGGGCACCTATATAGTAGGACCAAGAAATGTTTCTAGATCGAGGGTATGATTTAAGTGTGAGCCCCAAATCCGTTCCCCTATGTATGATTTATTTATGTCTCTGGTTCACTTTGTAGGTGTTATTATCTTATTGGGGAAGATTAGAAATCTTTCCTGTGGGATCTCAAGTAATTTTATTGATAAGGAAAACAAACAAACCTCATTGTCATCGAGTCCCTCTGATCAGAAGAGAACTGCCCAGGCGTGTCTGAGACAGACTCCGTGGGAGTCAAAGCCACGTCTCTCTTCCTCAGAGGGAGCCGCTGGTGGATTCCAACTGGTGACCCTTTGGGTAGCAGCTGTACACGTGACCCCACACCCCCGCAGGGCTCCTCGGTCTATGGACAGTGCCGTCAATTTAGCCAGTGGCACAGAAGGTCAGACTGTTGAGCAAAGGAAATTACACTTGTATAAAACCCAAAGCAAATATACCTCCAGGCAGTCAGTGCCGACCCTGGGAGGGTCTTTCTACTCTGTCATGGAGAGCTACAGGCTCAGGGGAAGTTCTGCTCTGGTTTTTTTGTTTTGTTTTTTTAGGGCATCACTGCCCTGGTGGTGGGAGTAGGTGGTGGGAAGTTCTGCTCTGGTTTTTTTGTTTTGTTTTTTTAGGGCATCACTGCCCTGGTGGTGGGAGTAGGTGCCCCTGTGGAGCTGGAATTGAACCTCCGTCCCAGTGGGCTGCAGTCCCGCGCACAACCACTACGCCACCGGGGCTCAGCCCCTGTGCTCTGTTGTATAGGGCTGTTGTACATGTGCAGGCCAGCTTTTTAGACCGCCGTACCTGAATTGCTGACTTGTTCCGATGAACGGCATAAGTAACCGGGTAGGACGTGCAGGAACAATGAGGGTTAGGGATAGGGCACGCCTTTCAATAAGGCTCTTTTAAGAAGGCAGCATCCTGCCCTCTAGGCTAACACAGATCATAAAACAGCAAAGGGAGAATGAACATAGTAAATATCCGGTAGTCCCGAGCTGTCACTCGTTGGGCTCCCTCAGAGCAGATCTGACCCCAAGTCCAGTGGCCACCGGTGCCATAGCCTGGCGACAACAGTCGCCCGCTTCTCCTCACGTGAGGACATTTCCGCGCTAGTCCACGGGAGCATGCCCGATCCTGGAGTCTCCTACCGACGAGTGAGTTCATGGTTGAGTTGACTCGGGGGGATTTCCACATTATGGCCCGTGCAGGATGCCATGCGCCTGGGAAGGGCAACTGGAGTCCCAGTTGTCCTTAGCACTTGGCCTGGGTCACCAAGGGCTGGACAGAAACGAGGCCCAATGTTGCCCAATTGAGAGCACTGTCCTGGCATGTTCTGGCTGCCTTTATCAGCAGTGGTAAGCTTTTCCCTCAAGGGCAGGTTGCCCCTCGCTGTTTACTTCCCAATAGCATGTAATCACTTTCCCATGATACATACCAGTCCCCTTTTACCTCTTGACTTGAATTTCCAGTAAGGCTCGCTTTCAGTCAAGTCTGTAAAAGGCGTGGAGAAGAGATCAGAGCAGCCTGAGCAGGCGGAGGCTGGCCTAAGGAGCCTATGGTGAACTTCCGTCAAGGGACTGGGTGGGTGAGGGTAGGGTGGGGGTGCTGTTCAGTAATCATGGGACCACCTAGATCTGCAACAGGACCACAGACCCCAAAGCTGATGGGGTAACAAGAGGACCCCGGATAGGACAGGCTTCCACTGTTTGCAATGTGGTGGTGGAGCAGCGTGAGCGCCCCTCTCTGTACAGCCCAGGAAAGACGTGAATCAGGCTGACGTGGGCTCCATCACTTCCAGCTCGGGGCCATAAGCCTCTGCACAAAGGGCTTGCCTCCCCGGAGCCTCTGAATCCTTAGCTGCCTGAGTGGGAGCTGCAGAGTTGGTGCAAGGACAGGCATTTCAGACAAGGAGGGATGTTGCCGGGGGTATTTTTAGGACTCCGTTGGCAGGGGCGGCCTGCTCCAGCAGAGGTGTCCGCTCTGCAGGGGGCCGTTCCTCCTCCCGCCTGCCCTCTGCTGGCCGCTCTGAGCAGAGCAGTGCCTCCTAGAGGAACACCTGCTCCGACCTGTGGAGACTCACCTGGAAGACGGGATTGGGATTGGGGCCCGAGAAGCCTCAGAGGTGGCCGGGCCACACGCGGTTCCTTCTCAGTGGTCCTTAGGGGAAGCTATAGGGTGGGCGGGCACTGGGACAGCAACGAAGAGGTATCAGTGGAAGGGCTGTGACATTTCCCCCGGAAATAGCAGGAGTGAGAACAGGAACTATGGAGAAGGTGGATGCAGGGCACCTCTGTGGTGTTTCTCACAGCCCCAGTCAAGGATGCCCGAGCCGCAATGACTACATGCAGGAGCCTTGGAGGGACCCACCCCCACATTTAAAATCTTCCCAGCTTCCCCCCCCCCCCCCACCCCTTGCTCCCGTATGCCTTCTCCAGAAGAGGCCAGCAGGCGACACTGCACTCATGAAAAACAATACCTTCGTGAATGCTGCCTTGACCTAAACGCTGCGTGGAAAGGGTGCCCAGGTGTGCCACCCACAGTGAAGGACGACTCTGCCTGTCTCCTGGCTCCCGGCTGTGGCCATGGTGCAATTTAACTGCAGGCCGGCGGCCAGCCGAGAGCCAAACTGCCAGCTGCTGCCCCCACCAGCCCTCCGGGCCTGCTTCTCTTTGCCCTGCCCCCTGCCACTTCCCGCCCAGGGCTGGTTCTCGGTGACCTTGCTCTGCGCATCAGGGATGGAGGGCACAGAACCTCCAACAAGCTCCAGCAGCCTCTTCCTCCGCTGGTGGGACGGGGAGGGTTCCAAAAAGGAACAGAACCAGTAGCTGTGGGCGAGTGGGTCCGAGATGTGGGTGGACAAAGGCCCAGGAGAGCTACGGTACCTGGAGTCTGCAGGTTCTGTCCACATCGCACCGCCTTCCAGGGCCACTTGGCAAGCAAGGGCCACCCCTGCGGCTCTGTCACTGCCACCAGGGGCCAGGATTTCTCCCCTAGTGACCTTGGCAAACAAACACACTGGCTGTGGTTCCTTTTATGGCTCATAACTGCGTGGGTCTTATTGCTCCTGGGGACCATGTTCCCTTTGCTCCTCTACTGTTTGCGGTTCTCCGAAACTAGGCCATTGCCAGCTGGGAGCTGGCGGGCAGAGGGGAAGGTGCTGGGGCGCATCTCTCCATCTGCTGCCCATCACCATGGGAACGGAGGGAGGAAGAGGGAGGCGGGAGGAGGCAGCTCTGGCAAGGATGTGGGAAGCTCCCTTTCCATTAGCGACCGGTCCCCAGGGGGCACTGCATCTCCACCTTTCAGGGAACACTTCTGTGTGTGTGTGTGTGTGTGTCACACACTTCTGTGGGATCACCCAAAGTGCTTTAGAAACCTTGCCCTAAATAAGCTTCAGGAGGTACATGCTATATTTCCTCATTTTATAGGCAAGGAAACTGAGGCACACAGAGGGTACACCTCTTTTCCAAACCCCAAGGGAGTCAGTCCAAGGCAAAAGCAGGATTCAAGCCCAGGCAAGCTGGCTCCACAGGTGGCGTCGTCTCTCGGGGGCAGTCTGGGGGAAGCTCTGCTTATAAGCCAGGTACTCCCTCAGGGGGAGCTGGAGACTCAGGAGGGAGGGAGCAGCGCATGAGCCGAGGGTGAAGCCCCGCATGAGCTGTTGGTCAGCCAGTCGGGACTCCCTGCCTTGAAGCTGGGCTTCCCTCCGTGCACACCCCCAGTCTCCGGCTTGAGGGTGAGAGGTTTCAGAGTTAGAAGCACAGGGCGGCAGAGGACGAAGCCAGGGCCTGTGCGTGAAGGCAGTGGAAAGGCAGCTTTCAACTCAAGTAACTCTTCTGGTGTTCGGGCCATCATGGAGGAGGCTGTCTCCTGGAGAATAGATATAACCACCTGGGATATTCACCAGGGATCCTTCCTTTGAGGGGGAGGATGGAAGAAAGAACTTCCAAAGGCTGTTGAAGGCGCCACAATACAGAGCTCGGGCGGCTCGGTGGGGTGAGGGATGGACTGCTAACTGCCAGGTCCGGGGTTCTGTCCCCCGTCACTCCACAGGGGAGAGACGAGGCTCTCCGATCCCATAAAGACCCACCCCTTTGGAAACGCTACACAGGCTCACTGTGAATTGAGACGAACCCGATGGCAGGGGATGTGGTGGCACCAGGCTTAAGTGCGTGGCCGCTAGCTAACGGGACGTCTGAGAGTTTGATCCCCCAGCCGCTGTGCCGAGAAAAGACCAGGATGTCTGGAGGGGATTTGCCAGCACGCAAGGAGGGCGACAGACCTCGTTCAGTCCACACCTCGAGCCACGCAGAGTTCCTGTGGCGGGGCTGCGGAGGAGGCGAGACGGGACGTGGGTCTTGGATGAAGGGAGTGTGGGAAGAGCGTGTTCTTGCCTCCTCTTCACCGAGTGTTGGCGCCCAGGGAAGCTTGCCCGGGGAGCCTCACAGGGACATTGTTAGCCCAATGAATGAGCACGTTAGGGGCCCTCCCTCACCCCCGTGAGCGCATAAGCCACTTGCATTCACGACGCTGAATTGGGCCCTTTAGTTTTCTGCAGCTGAACAAAAGAACGGGAGCTTTGGACGTTTGCACAAGTAGTTCCCCGATAATAAACAGGCCTTCCTACGAAATCAGTTCGCTAATGGACTAATGTGCAGGGCCCAAGCCCGGATCACTACCTGGAGTACTTAAAAACCACCCTCCAGTTCCTAAATGCTTCCTCCCCTTCACTATCAGGAGCCTAGCCGTGGCCAATTGTCTGAGTGGTGGAGGACTTGCAGGTGTGCATCGAGCGTTCCTTCAGAGAGTGTGGACTTAGAGCGGGGAATCGGGGATGGGTCTGATGGATGGAAGCTGTTGGTCAGTCCCCGGGGCTGGAAGTTCATTGTCTGCACCACCTGCAGCCTCACCTCCCAAGGAACGAATCATCACAGCGGGCCAGACCTGCCCTGCCCTCGGCGGAAGTAGTGCGGCCCCCGGCCAGGCAGCATCCATGTGGTCCCCTGTCTCCTTGATTTGGGCGTCCCACATTCATGTTCTGCCTCTGGGCCCCTCCTTTCCTCCTGTCAGGTCATGCTTTGTGATCTGGCCTGGAGGCTGGCCTGCTTCTCTCACGTGGCCACCCTCCATATGGATGTTGAAGACAGCAAGCACAGGCAGGCGGTGCAGAGACTATGTTGACTGAACAAGCATTAGGGACCCAGAGTTCCCTCTGGGGCCTCTGCTGAGCCCCTCGCTCTCTTCCCGGAAATAATCCCAACACCGCGTCAGTCTCTTGCATATGATTTTTCAGTGTTGTTCTTAAGGCTCAACACTCATTACTTCCCTGTTTCATTGTGGTCAGCAAGGAGTGGAATTTGAACCCCGAGTCCCTCTTTCCGAAGATATGGTGCACGCCCTCCAGGAGCGAAGAGCAGAAAGCAGCAGCTGTTCCCTGATGTTGGGGGTCCGGGGTTCCCCTCTCCTGCCGCCCACACTGCATGCAGACACAGTCCCACGCTCGCTCTCTCCATCTCAGGTGTCCGCCCTGTCCAGCGCCGGGGGAGTGGAGAACCTCATCCTCCTGGAGCAGGAGAAGCACCGGCCCCACGAGGTGGGCTCTGTGCAGTGGGCGGGGAGCACCTTCGGGCCCATGCAGAAGAGCCGGCTTGGGGAGCACGAGTTCGAGGCCCTCATGAGGATGCTGGACAACCTGGTGAGTCCCTGCTGCTGTCGGTCTCGACCGGTGGGGGAAGAGGAGTGGGGCTGAGGAGGTGGGCAGGGGCGGATGAGCCTCCAGGGCCATGTGGACACCAGAACGACCCACATCACAGGTAAGATGTTGAAGCCTCCTTGGACATTTGATGTACAATAGTGGTCTTTCTTTTCATCTATTTTATTTTTCAGTAGCCTTCTCCAATGGTGGGAGTAGGAGGCCCAACCCCACTGCTGGAATTGAACCTCCGTCCCAGTGGGCCGCAGTCCCGCGCACAGCCACAACGCCACCGGGGCTCGGCCCTTAGTAGCCTTTCTTTAGAGACGTTAAGTTTTCTTCATAAATCATGGCCTTTAAGAAAATGTAATGACTATCAAATCATTGGGAATGAGGGGGAGGGCAGATTGGGAACCAAAGACCCATCTGTAGACAACTGAACATCCTCTTACAAAGGGGTCGCAGGGAGGAGACAAGCCAGTCAGGGTGCAGTGTAACAACAATGAAATGTACAACTTTCTTCTAGTTCCTAAATGCTTCCTCCCCCTCACTATCATGATCCCGATTCTACCAGACAAATCCAGTTAGATGAGAGGATGTACGCGGGCACAGATAGGAACGGGAAACACAGTGAATCCAGGACAGATGATCACTTCAGGACCAGTGCTGAAAATGGCGATACCAGGAGGGAGACCTAGAAAGAGGGAAGTGACAAGAATCTACATATAATCTCCTCCCTGAGGGAGGGACAACAGAAAAATGAGTGAAGAGAGATGTTGGACAGTGTAAGGTATGACAAAATAATAATAAGTTATAAATTATCAAGGATTCATGAGGGAGTTGGGAGTAGGGAGGGAGGGG
>PVJH01044398.1:0-13027 GCA_004026705.1 Nesogale talazaci | reverse complement strand
TCAGTCATTCGGAAGAATTGTCACTTTACCCTGGGTAATTACATGGATCCTAGGTAGGTGAGCCATCAGACTGCCTGAGCAAACTTTACTGACTGCCTGACCTAGAGACTTCATCTGAGTCTTTTTCTGTGGTGATCAGTCTAAGTCATATCCCCTGAGTGTTGCACTAAAGTTGTTTTTGTCTGTTTCAAGTTTTGATTCTTATATGTAATACAAAATGCCATTGTAAATGGGGGAATTGGGAGGATTAAAAAAATACAACTTGCCCTATTCCCATCTGCCAAAATAGTTATTGTACCCTTCTTCCCATACACCATACGGACATAAGGCGCACACCAGAAACCCCATGCAGCATCTTCACTAAGACCAAGATCAAACTATTATTCTCTGGAATTATTGTTGCTCGGAATCTTCCCCAATGTAATGAAATCCCAACTAAAGCCAACACTGGATTAATTGGGGGAGAGGAAAAGCTCTTGTGCCATGAGGACAATGACATTGTCATCCTTCAACTCAATTGAAATCAGTTCAGTGAGCAATGGAACATTGAGAAAGTATCCAATCCCAGTCCAGTTTAAGCCCACAAGTGTGAGGTTATCCAATATGTCGAATAGCAATCCATAAAGCCTTCTTCTGGTTCATGAGGAACATACAATTATGCCAGGACAATCAGGCCAGTGGGTGCAGAGTCTTTTGTATCCAGTTGTGGTAGACTCATCTCAGCACTGACAGGAGTCTTTCTGTGGCTTTTCATGCTCCAGAGATCTGGTTCCATCAGTTTCGGCGTGTTTGGCTTCTCTTCTGGGATGTCTTAGAGGGAGTCAGCCTTGAGTCTTGTGAGTAGAGCATATCCAATGAACTGAGTCCTTATTCTCTTATCTCCAAGGGGTGAATATGGCCATAATTCCCAGAATTCTCAGGAGAAAGCCAGGCTCACCCAGAGGTCTCCTTAGCTATCTCCAGATTGACAGGTTAGACCCCAACCCTACACTCCTAATAATGAAATTGACACCAGATTAGTGACTGACACACTACCTCAAATGGAAGGATCATGAAACTAATCTAGAAAGATGGTAGACATTTGAAACCCTAAATGAAGAGCATATTTCACATCTGAAAATTATGGCTCTGCCATAGTGACAATGCACTGAGTAACTGATTTTGTTCTATCTTCTTACTACTTTTTACAATGGCTTAAAATAAGCTAGAAAATAGCAAGAGATGGTTTTGTTTATCAATGCCTTTCAATTTATATATGTGCAGGAATTATAGGTAATCAGTTGTACCAAGATTTCCTTTGAAAAACAATCATTTTTTGATCCATGGAGTTTTGTTGATGGAGTCAGAACCCTGGAGCTGGGGATATTGTGTTATCCACAAACAACATCTTCTCTATGCTTGACATGAAGGCTTGTTGAAGATCAATTTTCCTGTCATTCTGATATAATGCGCTGCTTTAATGACATTAATCAAACTTTATAACATAAAACATGCAAAAGTCAGAATCTGAATAAGGTGAAAACCTGTCAGAAAAGGAAGGCTCAAATATTTTCCAAAAAAGCAAGTGATAAAAATGTGGTAGAGATGAACCCTGCCAAAGATTTATACTTGTAAGATCTGAGAAAATAAAATAGTTCCATTAATATCTGACACTATGATTTTTCTCTATATTTCTTGGTAGGTTTTTATAAAAAGCAGTAGGGCTGTATTGTAGTATGATAGCAGCTTTGACACGATGGAGAGTTGAAATTGGCTCCTCTGTATGACATTGGACTAACTTACTTTTGGGGGTCTAATAAGATACTCTATTTGATCACATGTTATGACTGATCACCTACCCTGATCAGCTCCTGTGCTCCTCTCTCTAGCTTTAATTGAGACCACGGATCCCGGTTGATTTATGATGTTTTTGATAGATTTGTCACTTGATTCTTGTTTGTGTTGGTGTCTGAGAGTTGGATAATAATTGAAATATTGTTGATTTTAATCTGCTCAAAGGTGCCTCTAAAGAAATGTACATCAATGCATTGAAGCTCCATCAAGTACTCCCTCAGCACAAGAACAGTGTGCTCTATTAAATTGGCATTCCATGATGCTCCCCTTCACTATGATCACGGAAAACAAATATGTGCAAAAGCAAATGTGGTGAAGAAAGCTGATGGTGCCTGGTTATCAAAAGATGTAGCATCTGGGGTCTTCAAGATTGAAAGTGAACAAGTAGTCATCTAGCTCAGAAGCAACAAAGCCCATATGGAAGAAACCCAGTAGCTTGTGGGACTACAAAGTGTCAAAAGGATCAGTAATTAGGCTTCAAGGACTAAAAATAATACACCGTATGCTCATTTTCCTGATATGATTGCTGATGATTAATGTGTGCATAAGTCTATGCAGTGAAGAAAATTGATGGCGGCTGACTATCAAGACATATAGTGTCTGGGGTCCTAAAGACTTGAAAGTAAACCAGTGTCCATCTGGCACAGAAGCAACAAAGCCCACATGGAAGAAGCACACTAGCCTGTTTGAACCACGAGGTGTCCAAATGATATGGTATGGGGCATCAAAAAAACTAAAAATTATCTTATAATAAATAAGTGAGAGTGCAGATTGGGAAGCCAAACCCATCAATATGTCAGGCGACATCGCTTTACATGGGTGTCTTAGGGTTGAAGGGAGCCTGTCAAGATATAATGTAGTAACATCTAAGCATGCATATTTTCTCTAGTTCTCAAATGCTTCATCACATCAAACCCATCCCAATTTTACCTGTCAAATCCATCTAGACCAGGGGATGTACACTGGAGTCGGAAACATACGAAATTTAGCATAAATGATCCCTTCAGGACCAGTGGTGGGAGTGTTGATACCGGGAGAGTGGTGGAATGGAAAGGGGGAACAAATTTCAGGGATCTACATATAACCTTCTCTGCGGTACAACCAACGAGGAAGTGAATTAAGGGATACATGGACAGTGTGTGATATGGAAGAGTAATAACCATATGTAAATAATTAAACGTTAGTGGGGGAGGGGGACTGGGAGGGAGGAAAATATGGGGAGTTGGTACAGGGGCCCATATTGGAGGGAGGATAGTTTGAGAGTGATGATGACAAGTGTGCAAACGGTGTCTTCTCACAAGTGATGCATGTGTTGATCATGCTGGAAGTTGTATGAGCCCCAATAAAATGATTTATTAAGAAAAGGGAGGGGGAAAGAGGATCTTATATGAAGGGCTCAAGTAGAAAATATTTGAAAATGAGAATGGCAGCATGGGTAAAAGTGTGTTTGATTCAAATGATATATGGAATGTTGTAAGAAGTGCGAGAGCTCCAATAAAATCTTAAAAAAATAAAAAAATGCCCATTAATCTATGTTACCAAGATTACAGTTACTTAATCCTCTAAGCATAGAGTATATTTCAGATCTCAAGCATGTGAGGTAACCAGAAGTTAGATTGAACTCACCATCTGACGTTCTACTTTATACCTTTGCTTAATGTAAACTAAGCATTCTTATTTGTCGTGTTAATGAATGCCTTTCCACTTAGAGTGTTCTGCTCCCATAGACAGTTCTAAGCTCAGAAACTCATGGGGAAGTACTTTTCCTTCCTTCGCGCTCACTTTGGTTTGGCATTGACTTCATGGAAGTGAGTTCCAGTTCAAATTATTAAAGAGTCAAAAATAAGCACCAATTCCTTTGATGGGCTATCCTCCTGTCGTGGACATCATATTAATTTCCCTCCTTTCAGTAGCCTCAGTAAGGTAGAGAATTTTATTAATTCAAATCTTATAGATTTTATATCTGGAGCATAAGGATGCATTCAATAGGCCTTACTGGTTACAGAGACCAGTTCTTCTTAATAAAATCATCCGTGCCAACATCCTCTATACTATGAACCACTCAAACACATTATGTGGGGAAATAAGACCCAATCTAGAAAACTAATTTTTTAATCTTTATTCTGCAGAGGACATTGGAAAATCAGAAGTCACAGGGTGCACAGACTACAATGGCTTTCATTCAAGTCTTCCATGTGAGTCTTGTAGCGTGTGGGATCTTCTTTAACAGAGCTCAGCGACAGCAAAATTGGAAGCTGACACCATTGATTACACAGGTACTAACGGGCTGTTCTGGATAAATGCAACTTCCCATTCTGCAATTGCAGTTGGTTCTTGCCTGAGAGACTGGAGAAAGAAGAAGGGTTTCAGGCACAGTGGGAAAGGAAAGACTAATGAACATAAAGGTCTGTAATAATCATAGTAGACAGAGCAATTGTCCAACTTAGATGATCAGAAGTTATACATTTGTCATAAATCAAACTAATCTTGACTGTGTTAATCAGACAAGATCACTGTTCTCCTGTCTAGTCTATCATTTATATGCTACTTCCATGCAAGTCTCAAACTCGAGTCGTCTATCCACTCATTCCACCTGATCTATTAATCCTCATTTCAGGTAAACTCCAGGGCTGAAACAGCTGAGTTTCACTGCTTCATATGGAACCAAACCCTTGTTCCTGGGAGAACCAGTAAGCAGCCTCTAACAGCAGTGCTTTGTTTTCTCACGATTGCATGGCTAGTTTATGGCATAAAGGGAATGCTAACACCCTGTAGCACATTGATCTCACCTAAAGCCTCTTGGTTTGAGCGTTTGCCTTCTCCAAAGGAGACTGCCACGTCCTGATCCTCTGCTCCAGACTCATCCTGGGCTGAAACTTCATCCCCTGTTCACGAGAGTGGCCCAGCCTGGGCCTGGATGGCCAGCAGGAGAATGGCAGAAAGGAAGAGGAAGGTTCTCATGGCTGTGGCTGCTTGGAGGTCAGCAGGAGCTGGAGTGTGTGTGCCTGAAGAGTGTCAGTGCTGTATTTATAGGGAGAAGTTTGACACCAAGGAGGTGTTACCCTAACGAGGGTGAATAGGTGAGGGTGTGTGATCTGTATCAGGTCTTCTCATCTCCAGTGTTCCTTTGTTGTTCCTTTGATCAGGTTACTGCCTTACTCACATCATTCATCTGTTATGTTAGTGTCCATATTGGCTTCTCCTATGTGATGATTCTGATTAGAGATTGAAAACCTTCCCTGCTCCTCACCTGACTCAAGGTTTGTTAACTACAATATGTATGTTTGTTCGTCACGTAAAACAAAAAATGATGCTTGGAATAATTTTCAAAAATAAGAAAAAGCATATGATACGTATAATCATCGAACCGTCATAGAAGCATTCACATGGAACTTTGACTACTAAATACCTTTTTTTCAGAATTTTGAGGGACAACAATGACTGTAGAATGCTGTAAAGATAATAAATATTTCACATTAGGGAGGATACAATTCTTTTTTGGGTGTGTTGGTGGGGAGATACTCAACTCTGGAGATCTGATATACCTGAGCTCTTTTGGGGGAAGAAATGCTGAGAAGAATAATGTAGTAAACTTTAAAAAAACTCAAGGAGAAAATAAAATTAGAAAAATATTACTTAGAATACAATTTCAATAATTTAATGAAGCATAAAAATGGATGGAAATAAGAGATTTGGATGATTGTGGATAGTGATTAATTTTAATATGAATAAGCATAAAGCTATTTAAATGTACTTCAAAAATGTTTACCAGTGTCCAAAGCCCATCGGTGGGCAACAGGACATTTCCTCACATAAGGCATGGGGAGGGGACCAGGCTGTCAGTGTGCTGCGTAGCACAGATGAAACATACAATGTACCTCTAGTTCTTGAATCCTTCCCCTCACACGCTATCATGATCGCTGTTCTACCTTATAAAACTTGCTAGACCAGAGGATGTACACTGGTACAGATAGGCACTGGAAACATGGAAGCCAGTCCTGAAGAAGCCCTAAGGACCGGTCATGAGAGAAGTGACAATGGGAGGGTGGAAGGAAGGTTGGGTAGAAAGGGAGAACAGACTGACAGGATCTACATATGGCCTCTTCCCAGGAGGATGGACATCGGAGAAGTGGGTGAGAGGAAACAACAGATGGTGTAAGATATGAAAAAAATAATAAGTATACTGATATAATTTATATCTTATTTAAGGTTCATGGGAGTGAGGAGTGGGGAGGGCAAGGAATAATGAGAAGCAGATACCAGGACGCAAATGGAAAGCAAGGGTTTTGAGAATAATAGTGGAAACGAATATACAAAAGTGCTTGACACAATTGAGGTAGGGGTGGATCTTGATAAGAGTCCCATGAGCTCCCAATAAAATGATTTTTAACATGAGAAATAAAATACAGAAACATAAAGAAATATTTACCATGAAAAAATGAACAAAATACGTAATGAAATCAAATAACAATGGAAGAAAATAATGTAAAGGCAAGGAGAAAAAGGAACCAATTGTTTTTCTTACATAAAAAGAAAATTTCAGAAACCATACTTATTTAAACATGGGCAATGGAATAAGAACCATTTTTTCCACTAACTATATTCTATCTCTCTGGAATTCTTTGAGAGCTCCTGCAGGCCAGGGGCTTGCTCTGCCATGGAGCTTTGAGCTTCCTCTGTGTGACTGTGGGAAGTTCACACTCATTTTTGCATGTTGATTGGGCTGCTGGGAGAATAACGAAAGATATATAAGGTGTTTGATTAAAGCCTGATCTCCTGCAGGATCCCAAAATGTCTAGTGTCATTTTATCATTATAGCCTTCTTGGATTAGCACTTGAGTCAGGGTCATAGCTGGCATATACTGCTTACTGGAACTAGTGCATGAAGAGAAATGACTTTGTCCTGAGTTCCCTGTGCCAATGGCTTCTACTTTCACTGCTCATGTGGTAACTTATTGTGTTAGTCCAGATAGGAGAGAGAAAGAATTTCATAGACACATATATGTATATAAGGGGAAGGTTTATATTCAAGAGGAATAGAAAATTGGAGCTGGAATCCAGTCTAGTTCCAAGTCATAAGTCCTCTATGAGCCCATATGTCTGATACCAGTATATAGTCTCCTTCTGACTCATGAAGTCACAGAATAGTTGGTGCAGAGTCCGGACTCTGGCCAGGGTCCTCTCATGGCTTCTTGTTTCCAGGGCTCAGGGTTCCTCAGCAGTATCCATTGGTGATAGAACTATCTCAGCACTGGCAGGGCTCTCTGTGCCTTTCACCGGCTTCAGAGGACTGGTTCCATCATTGTAAGTCCTAGTAGCGTCTCCTCTGGCTCCTCCAGTTCCTCGGACGCTGCCATCTTGTCTTGTCAGTTGAGCAAGTCCCAACAACTGGGGAAAAAAGGTCTCTCATCTCCAAGAGGGAAATGCCGTGAGACTTCCCCGGCACCATGAAAATACGTTTTGATCTCAGGCAAGTGGTAATCAGTTAGGTTACCTGAGCTGTGAGTGCCTTCTTTTACTGCTTCCCCTTAACTGAGATATAACAAACAGGTCAACGCATAGTCTCTTCTCATAATTTTTAAGTACTTCAGAGACTCTCTGTCCTCTTGGGATGTCAGTGAACAAGTCTATAGGAAATCAATGAAGCAACTGGCTTATTTTGACTGGCTGATACCTGGTTAGAAAAGGTGCCAACAAAAACTGTCTTGTGTCTTGTGGTCTGGCACTGGTAGCATCTTGGTGAAGTCTCCTTGGTCATATTCAATGGGAATTTGTCCTTGGTGTTGTGGCCAAGGGTGGTTTGACGAGACAATGATGTGGTTGTTACGGGTTCTGTTCTGAAGAATGAGGTACCAACCGTTGTACAATTGATTTGATGACTGGGTAAATTTACTTACACATTAGATGTCAGTGTACTCTGTCAAGCATGAACTCTTGGCAGTAGTGAGTGGATTCATAATGCTCTCTCATAAAGAGTGAGATTTTTGCCTTTTGGACAAAAAGCATTTTTTTAAAAGAATTTCATAATGTTACCCTTTTCATTTATTTTGAAGTTGCCTTTCCTCAGCTATTTTTGTAGCACTCTCTGTGTTTCCTGCTTCACCATTGACTTATTGGGAATTTAGCTCAGGACTGAAGACTGTTAATAATACCAATAGAGGCACCTTTAAGTTCACAGGTCTACTTCTAACTGCATTTGTTTAAAAAACAAAGAAGAAGAAGAAGAATGAAAGCAAGATGCCTGAGTCCCGGTGGCACGAGTGGTTGGGTTCAGGACTGTGGCCTACAGGGTTAGTAGTTCATATGCAGCAGCTGCTCTCCAGGAGCAAAGCTGGGCTTCCTACACCCACCAGGGTAGTGATGCCCACACATACACACACACACAAAGGAAAGAAAGAAAGAAAGAAAGAAAGAAAGAAAGAAAGAAAGAAAGAAAGAAAGAAAGAAAGAAAGGCTTCTCTTATGGAATCCTTTACAATGCATTACTGAAATTTCTGCTGACTATGATTTACTGTTAAAGTTGAAACATGTGTTGACTGTGATTGACTTTCTTGCCCACCTTGTTAGCCACCTCCTCTCTAGACAGTTTTCTGAATCTTCCATTGAATCAAGGTAAACAGTCATCCATTTCATCTTGGGCAGTCATTCTCAGAGCCTGGAATGTGAGCAATGGCTCATGTACTGGGAAAAACATGGGATACCAGAACTTCGTTATAGCTGTGTATGTGCTAGTTCATTCCCTGATGTCGTTCTTCTGCAAAACTGCTCCCATCCATGAAGAGCTCAAGGTCAAATTTGGTGAAAGGCAGTATGAACAAGACTGGGCACCCCACGCTATCAAGATTAAGAGTTGCCATTTTAAAGGTGTGACAGGTTGGATCTGAACATCAGGGTTGCATACAAGGGCTGCTTGGTATAGTGTCGTCTGTTTCTGTGACAGCCAGCAACTGCCCCTTTATTCTAGGACACTCAGACTGCATGTGTAGAAGGTACCTGTGTTAGACATCCCCAAATAAGTTTGCTGCTTCCCTTGAAAACTTTTCCTTTTGCCACCACTTCCTGTAAGCAAATTGGCTATACTTATATCACTATGTCTAAGGAATTTTAGGACATTTTCAGAATCTTAGATGTTGGATAAAGACATTGGCTGCTTTACCCTGTGTTCACTAATGAATAAATGAAAAACACTTGCTTACATGTCAGACCTAGGATAGAGACTACAGATGAGATTCTGTATTTGAAGAATACTTCAGTATGAATTACAATCAATGTGAAGAAGGACAAGATCCTCACCACTACACTAATCGGTAGCATCATGATAAAGGAAGGAAAGGTTGAAGTGGTCAAGGATATTGTCTATGTTCATGGAACTAGCAGTCAAGAGACAAACTGATGTGTTACATTGGGCTAGTCTGCTTCACCAGAACTCTTTATGTGTTAAAATTTAAAAATCTTAAAATGTTTCTTGACGGCTAAGGTATGCCCGATCCCTGGTGTTTTCATTCACTTTATTTGCAAGTTGTATATTGAATAAGGAACACCAAAGAAGCATTGGTGTGTTTGCATTATGGTGCTGCTGAAAAACATCGACAGTCTGATGTAGCCACAGTGAGGATGGTGCGGGAAGAGGGAGTGTTTGCTCCTGGTCTACAGCAGACAGCTCTGAGGTAGAACTGACTTCAGGTCACCTAGCAATCACTTGTATGGGAATTGCCTGCTTCTCTCCTGTCCAGGTGAAAGAGTCTATTTCCTTCCTCTGTAAAGGCACATAAGGTGGCTTTGTGAGCAGTCCCAACTATCCTCCCACTTTCCCTCTGACACCTGGTCACGCTGCTTCACCCTGCTTGTCCGTCCATCTATTTGCAGATCACTTCTGTGGAAGGGTTGTCTGTATACTATTAATTACCCTTGTTGCTTTGATTATTGCACTTCACCACATGTCTTCCCCCTACTTTCATCTTTCATTGCCAACTTTCCTTTAATTACATATTGCATTCCCATTCATCCAAGTGAACACTGGTCTACCCTCAACTCTGAGTTTTTCTCTCTCTTTATTTCTCACCTTTGCTAGTAATCAAAGAATATTTCTTGTCGTGTGACAGCACTTTCTTGAATGTGTGTAATATTGGTCTCTTAGAAATATTTCCCTTTTACCATTCATTAATTTCATGATGTCTTTTGAGTTCCTTTAGGTTATACATATTTGGATATTCATAGCAATTATTTAGGATTCGGTCCTCTTTGACTGCTTGTAAGTAATGACGTTTTTGCTTGTTTGCTTTGGTATTTTATACATTCTTCTCGTGTTGGGCAATTAGGTAAAAAGACATTTAGTATTGACTTCCTGACCCTCACATTTGGCCTTCAACTTCTTGGTTTCTAGGTTTGTGGAATCAAGTGACAGCTAAGCCAATGCAGAAAACCACTGACTATACAGATGCTGCTGAGGATGGAAGAGTCCTCTTCTACATGGACATGGTTATCACGGGGTCCAGAAGAAGATTGAGAGCATCAGTCACAATGTCCAGATTGAGGCAGGAAAACCTTCAAATAATTAAATATAGAATTAAAACAATTGTGCTAATCCAGGTAGACTAGAGAATTCCAGAGAGACCCCTTTGGGTCTAAGAGAAAAAATTATATCAAAGAACAATTGTACAGTAAAAAATATCCAAGCCCAGTCTAGATCAAGTCCTTACCTGTGATATTGCCCTGTATATTGAGAGTAGTCCTTAAATTGGTCTTCAGACTCATGTGACATGTGCAATAACACTGAATAGAGGAAGATCGCAGGCCAATGGGCAGAAAGTCTTACAGATGCAAAGGTCGTGGAAGCATCTCAGTGTTGGTGTAGGTCTCCACCTTCCTTACCCTGTTTCTCCAGCCTAGCTCCAAGCTGCTTGTCACGAAGGATGTGTCTCAGATTGTGTGACTGTGTGTGTTTGTGCTTGTGTGTGCCCACCAGTGAGCTATTTATCTCCGTCACACCACCAAAATGAGGTCATCAAGCAGGGAATTGATTGTCAGGCTAGCCTCTATAATCTATGTTGTAAGTAGACATGAAATTGTCTAACGAACAGAGCAACTAAATGTGGAAAGTGATCTTCAGGTAGCAAGTAGTGCTCATTTCTATCAGATCAAGTGAGAACTGACTTGAGGACTTGAGGACACAAGGGACTATCGGCTCACTTCGTCATCACCTTTGCTCCATCCTGTAGCACACTTCTCTTCTTTGCCTTCCCACCTTTATATGCACGCACAGACTCTTACCGTTCACTTATTGTTCTGTCCCCAAATGGGCAGGATTTAGTCTAGGGCCGTTTAAATGATGGCCCACAGGTACTGTCAGACTCACTGAAAAATTTTGTAGTTATATCAAAACATAGCCGTGTTCATTTCATTCCAGCAAGCTCTCAGCTACTGATAGAGCTGGGTGATTGGCACCTGTGCAGAGGCCCCATGGAATAGAGACCTGGTGCTCTGCTTCTGAAAAGTCACACACATTACGTAACACACAATGCATTGTGGATCAGAATTCAGTTGATGACAACTGGCTTCATTTCACATTTTTAGCATGCTACTTCTTTCCCACAGCATTAAATAAAATGTGTGTTTTAAAAACAAAAAGAACCACGAGAGACCATCTGGGTGCAGTGGAAGGTTAAGCAAGGGAGTAGACAAGGCATAATTAGTGTATCAATATTGACTAGCTGACAGTTTTCTTATTTTCTCCCTAAACACTCTGATATTGATGTCTCATCTGAATTGTTTTCTCCTAGAAGAGAGATGTCAGCAGCTCGATAGTGTGTGACCGATTCTTCTTGGTTTGTGGTGCCATCAGCTCTTGCTGTAATTGATTGCTAGTCGATTTGAAGGACCAGAGGCTGATGGTGGGTCTTCATGATGGTGAGGACCTTAGAGAATATTTCTGGAATGGCCATTGTGGCTCAGGAATCCAGTCTTATCTTTATGTCCAGTATGATATCGAACAGTGAAATATCAGTGATTCGGAAGAATTGTCACTTTACCCTGTGTAATTGCATGGATCCTAGGTAGGTGAGCCATCAGACTGCCTGAGCAAACTTTACAGACTGCCTGACCTAGAGACTTCATCCGAGTCTTTTTTCGTGGTGATCAGTCTAAGTCTTATCCCTTGAGTGTTGCACTAAGGTTGTTTTTGTCTGTTTCAAGTTTTGATCCTTATATGTAATACAAAATGCCATTGTAAATGGGGGAATTGGGAGGATTAAAAAAATACAACTTGCCGTATTCCCATCTGCCAGAATAGTTATTGTACCCTTTCTCCCATACACCATACGCACACAATGCGCACAACAGAAACCCCATGCAGCATCTTAATGGATGGTACACTCACTAAGAGCAAGATCAAACTATTATTCTCTGGAATTACTGTTGTTCAGGATCTTCCCCAATGTAATGAAATCCCAACTAAAGTCAACACTGGATTAATTGTGGGAGAGGAAAATCTCTTGTTCCATGAGGACAATGACATCGTCTTCCTTCTACTCAACTGAAATCTCTTTAATGAATGTGTGTACAAGGACTAAAGGACATGTCAGGTTGAACTGAAAAGCACTGCTTCACCTTTGCATTGGAACCATCCAGAAATGTATTGAACAGTTCTATTTCTCACATGGAAGTATTCACAGAATATCGTCTATGAATACAGTTTCTTTGGGAATTTCTTGGTCCCAATTTCCCCAATTTACATGTTTTATATTCCTCATGAATTTGTCTACAGTAGAGATAGCTCTGTTTTCTTAATGGTCAATTGAATGTTTTGTTTTTGGTGTTGTTCTTTGGTCTAAATTTCTTTTGTTTGCTTCAAGTTTTGATCATGATATATAATGCAAAATACATGATCTTTTATTTGCATAAAAAGGATCCAGTCCTTTCACGGGGTTATGTGTTGGGTGGCTCACTAGAGCTTCAGTGTATCCACACCAGAAGCCACTCTGCAGGAGAATGAGGAGCCTTTATGCTCCTATAAATATTTACAGTATAAGAAAGCAATGAGGACACTTCAACTCTTTCTTATAAGACTGCTGTGAGTTAGGTCTGACTGAATGACAGTGGAAGTATTTATCCAATAGAGGAGACAATGGTATATTTTGCTTGACTGGACATATGACATCTTTTGTGGGGTAAATCTTTCCCATGAGCGATACAGAGA
>PVJH01044397.1:0-13032 GCA_004026705.1 Nesogale talazaci | reverse complement strand
TGTCGTGCATTCTTTCCAAAAATCAGGATTAAAAAAAAAAAAAACACTGCGGGACACAGGGAAAATTGTTTAAAACCGGGACTGTCTCACCCAAAGCGGGATGTCTGGTCACTTTGTGTTCAGAGACTGCCGCACCACCAAGGACTGGCCTCACAGGCTCAGCAGACGAGCCAGGCAGGCGGAGGGAGTGGGGGAAGCAGGCGAGAAACAAGGCGATTCTGTGCCCTGGGTTATTCTCTCCTCTGCTTCTTCGGAGCCTCCCGTCCTGCTTTCCAAATGTGGTAAGTAGAGGCTGAACACAACAGGCCTCGCCTGAGCAGGGTCCGCGTGTACCTTTCTGTGACTTACATTTATCACAGCGCTCCGCCTTCTCCCTCATCCGTTTCCCAAGTTGCTCACCCCCTTTCACAGAAGCACAGCCTCCCCTAAGCAGCAAGGCCCCCCCTCTTCTGGCTTGTAAGCTCTGTACACAAACACAAGCTTTGTAAACAAATATAAGATGTGTAAACAAGCATGAGCTGTGGTCTCTGTACCTCCCGCTGCCCTCCAACTCACTCACTGCCGAGTCGATGCCAGCTCAGAGAGGACGGGGTAGAACTGCTGCCCTGTGGCCCACCCCGGCTCTCACTCTTCATGCAGCAAGCCTCGTCTTTCTCCCAGGGAGCACCTGGCGGTTTCGAACTGCTGACCTGCAGGCTGTAGCACCAGGGCTGCCTTGCCCAGATACGTCGCGTCAGTGGGATCCGATCGGCCCTCCGGTCCTGGCCTCCCAGCCGGCACTGTGGATGCAGGCTCGAGGTCTTGGCGCGGTCCTTCCCAGGCTGGGTGTTAGGGCTGGAAAGGAAAGGATCGGGGTGCAAGTACCTTTGGCTTCCCTGGTGTCTGTGGTTCTTCTGTTTGCCCTCCCTCTTCGGCCTCCGAGCTGCTCTCCTCCCTATTCCACCTGTGCCCATGCCCCTCACCTCTCCCGTCCTTCGTTGGTTGGGTAAGGTGTCTTCCTCGGCTGCTGGGTGGAGGGTAGGGCAACACTCTGCCCCTTCGTGGCCCTTTGCTCCCGGCTGCGGAGTTCTTAGCACGGCTCTGCGGTGGAGCCCTCAAGCACCCGGGGCCAGGCCACAGGAAATGCACGCTCACGGTCGGCTACTCCCGATTTGCAAGCTCGGCTGGGCTCGAACACCCTTTTCCTAGTTCCAGCCCTGTTTGGTCAGGCCTGGAGTGGGTCCCCTCGACCCCATGACAGATCCTTCCTGCAGAAATATTCGGGGACCAGCTCACAGTGTTCTAAAGAGGCCCTTCCTCCTGGGCAGAGCTCGCCGGATGACTGCATCTGTGAGGGAAGAACGCAAAGCAGTCTCTGACCCGGCGAGGGAGGGCGATGGAGAGGTCTTGTCCTGGAGTTCAACTCTGGCACGGGGAGACTAGCTGTGTGACATCGGGCAACGTCTTGACCCTCTCTGTATCGAAATTCCCTCATTTATTCAACAAAGAGAATAACTCTTCTCCCTGAGGAGGCTGTGATGTTATGAGATTACGCCACTGATAGATTCACGTCTGGCGTCCACTAAAAAAAAGTGAGACTCTTTGGGTCTGCTTTATTTTGTTTTTGTCATCCAAGAGAAAAGCCTCCTGACCTCATTTTCTCAGGTCCAACCTAGCCTTTACCCACACATTGGACTCCGCCCATTCACCCACTGGCCAGGGCAGTGGCGCTAGGGGTGGACTGCAGGTTAAGGCAGTGAGGACTGGACACAGGCGGCGGCGGGGTGCCATGTTAGTCTGAGCAAGGAGAGGTGCCTAAAAGTCGTCCATACCACCAAGCGCTGGCCTGGACTCCGTGAAAGCTCATGACGTAACCACCATTAAAGTGCACCGTGCCAGCACACTGAGCAGGCCGCCAGCACGTCGCTGTGAGCTGTCATGTGGGGGCAATGACGGGAGGGCCCCACTTCAAAAATCAGAGCCTGGCTCGGGGGCCATGGTCACAAGGGAAATCATGGCTGTCTGTCTAGGAAGGAAGGGCTCCTGGGTTTAAAGCACACCTAGGAGAGATGACAGACAATGAAAACCCGATGAGAAAAGGAAGGAGCGCTTCCTTCTCCCCCCACAGCCCACCCCCGCCTTCTCTTGGGATGCTGTGGGAGCCGACACACCCTGGAGCTCGAAATTCTGCGAAATAATGCAGCGTCATATCACAAACGCAGTACTAGGCACTCGCCTTCTGCTGTGAGCAGCCTGGCACGGAACAGACTGCTGTGTCCCACGAGACGCATGCCCAGCACCAACGGGCATTCAGTCCTTTCCTACACTTTCTGTCCCACACAGTCCATGGCCCCGACGGAGGCTCAGAGCTGCCCGGGACCTACTCAGGGTCACAGAAGGGGTGCAGCTGGCTTGGAGGCACCTATCTCCTCAGAGGTCATTCTGTGTGTTTTGCAGGACTCTAGGGTACTTTCTGATCTCCACCCTTCTCCTCCAGCAAACGCAGGTCCGTATGTGAGACACTGTGGGCTGAGACTTGGCCTTGAACTTGGCCCTCTAGGAAGAGAGAGAGTGGGGCCTGGCAAAGGACATACCAGGCTGTGGTCTCAATTTGGTCTCTGGGGGAAAAAAAACTAGTGGCTGTGGAGTCCCCTGGGACTTGTGGCAGCCTGTGTGTGTGTGTGTGTGTGTGTGTGTGTGTGTGTGTGCACAAGCTGACCTGTGGTCTTGTGCAGCAGAGGATTTCCAGGCCTCTATTTGGGGGCACCTCTGGGAGGATGTGAATCACCAAGCCCTTGAGCACATGCCATTTCCACTGGGGGGCGGGGGGGGCCTCCCAGTTCTTGTGAGAAGAAGGCAATTCTTGACAGGCCCCCTTGAAGAGGGTCTGTGGGAGAAGGCAGTTGTGAGAAGAAGCAGAGTATGTGGGGGAAAAAATTGCCCCCTTCCAGAAGGGCACCACTCAGCCAAGATCACACTGCGGGTGGTCTTTCTTTCTCCAGCCCTGGCTGTGTGGGAAGTGCTAGAGGGACATCAGGGAAGGCACCCTGGCTTGTCCCTCCTGATTTTAAGCACATAAGAAGGAATTCTAATCAGCCGATGCCACTCCAGTGGGGACCTCTGATCAGGACCAAGGACCCAAGGTGGGATGGAGACAAGAGGATGCATAGGGTACCCTACAGAGGAGCTGCACTCCCCCACTCGTCAGGAGCATAAACTACATACCACAAACTACAGAGACCTTCTTTTCTCCCGTTCTAGTTGCCCAAGGTCAGCGGGTCCTGGATGAACTCATTGCCAGTGTCCGGCCAGGAAAGGAAAGCAAAGCTCATGGTTTTCAAGATGTCTGCAGTGATTCCTTCTCCCCTCTTGCAGTGTGATGAATTCTTGTTACTGCCCTTCCCTGCCATGGCCTTGCACATGGCCAGGTCCTAGCAAATGGCTGGGGGGGCTGTGCCAATAAGATTCTAGAGCAGCGGTTCTCAACCTGTGGGTCTCAACCTGTGGGTCAAAGACCCTTTCACAGGGGTCGCTCAAGACCATCAGAAGACACACATTCCCGATGGTCTTAGGAAGCGAGACACCTCTCCTGTCTCCAGGAGGGTCTGCCCACATGCAGAGGATCCACCGTGAGACATGATGCCCCTAAAGTCATGACTGACCCATAAGACATGACTGACCCATAAGTCTACGCCTGACACCCCTGGAGGCGCAGTGTGGGAACTGTGTCCAATCGGACCCCACCACCCCCGTGAGACACACTGAGGGCGCCTGTGCGCTCTGATCGGACGCACCCCTCTCTCCGAGCTAGTTTCAGGGCTGTCCTCTGAAGTGAATTCTTCATGGGGGGCGGGGGTGTCCACATAGTTGGGACTGGGGCTGGCCCCTAAAAAGCGGTGATGAACCCCTGAAGCGCATCACCGCCTCGGAAGAGCTGGAGGAAATTATGATAAGCGATGTACGCCAAGCCTAAAAGGACAAGGACACGAACGCGGGAAGTCTGGTCACTTGGCGAACTCGCACCGACCTCACAGGGTTAATGAAAATACGACCGCAGAGAGCAGCGAGCTGTCTTGCGTCTACGGGGCTGGTGGATTCCCACCAGTGGGATCGCCGACCTTTGAGCTCGTGGCTGGACATCCTAATCATCTCAAGCCCGCAAATACCCTTCGAGCCCTTCCCGGAAGAGCGCCCCGCCCGCCCTCCACTCGATCCGCCCCACCCAAGATGGCGCCCGCAGGGGCAGCAAGCCCAAGGCTGCCCTTCTCAACATGGCGCCCTCCCGCCCTCCTCTCCATGACCTTCCGCGGCCGACCTCCTCAACATGGCGCCGACCGCCTCACAGTCGGCATCGAGACCTTCACAAGATGGCGCCGGATCGTCGCCTACGTATGACGTGTCACGCCGCGGTCAAAGGGGCCCTTCCGGGTACGCGCCCTGCGGCGTCTCGCGGAGCGGCTGGGCGCTCCGGGCGCCGCCGAGGAACCATGGACCGGAGGAAAAAGCCTCTGGAAGTGACTGCGTCGTCGGTGAGTGCGGGCTGCGGGCTCTGCCCGACCTGTTGAGCCCTCGGGGACCCGGACAGACGGGAGCGGGGACCGGGCTTAACTCCGACTCGGGGCCCGAGCCGGCTTCCGGGCCAGAGCTTGCCCCGGGAGTCGCCGGGTCGGGCGCCGCTGCCGCAGATGCCAGCTTGACCTGGGCGTTTACCCTCCGCCCGCACTGTCCCCGGCCTCCCCTCGGCACAACCGGCCAGGCCTCCTGCCCGCAAGGAGCATGCCAGCCTTGCCGCCCTCCACAGTCAAGGAAGACCCTAAACCTGCCCCCACCCCTTGCTTAGTAGGCACGCGCCCCTCTCCAGGTCAGGAAACCAGGTCTTTTTTTTAGGGGGGGAGGGGGGCATCACTGCCCTCTGGTGGGAGTGGGAGGGCCAGCCTTGCTCCTGCAGAGCTGCTGCTGGATTTGAACCGCCAGTCCGGTGGGCCGCAGTCCCGCACACAACCACTGGGCCACCGGGGCTCAGCCGAAACCAGGTCTTGAGAGCGTGATTTGATGACCAAATCTGACAGCGTGCAGCATGGTATGCAAACTGAGCGTCACGGGGTCGATTCCGACACCGTAGAGGACCGGTCAGAACCACCCCGTGGGTTTCCGAGCCTCCGAATCTTCCTGGGAATAGACAGCCGCAGATGAAGACGTTGCCTGCCCCTGCCTAACCCGTAGCCAGACAACAACGGGGCTCCGGCGCCGTGGGTTAAGCGCCGGCCCACCACCCTTGCGGTTGCTTCAAGTCCACCAGCCCTTCCTGGGAGAGAGGCGGTGCTGTGCCATCCGGTACAAAACACCAACCAAGTAGTCTCCCCATTCCAGCTCTTAGAAAGGTGTCCCCCGTCCTTGCCAGACCCCAGACTATTTGGGCAAGGGGAAATGCTTTGAGGAAGAAATGACAGCGATGCAAGACAATCCCCCTTGAGAGTTGATTTCATGCTTTTGTTTTCGCATTGATTTCATTCTAGCTCGTGGATCTTAAAGCTGAACTCTTCCGAAAACAAGAAGAGTTCAAACAAGAAAAGCTTCTAAAAGACTCTGGAGTTTCAGGAAAACTAAAATCAACAAATAAGGTAAAAGTCAGCTCCGATCATTACCATTGATGGCTGCTGTGAGAGAATTTTGCCACATTCACGTGTTTTGAAAGTGTCAGGCTAAAGTCACAGAGCTAAAAGTGATATCATTATAAATGAAGGGAAGTAGAGATTGGGGACGCAAAGCCCATCTGTAGGTAAGGTGATATCGCCTTCCAGAAGAGTCTTGGGAGAGAAGCCTGTCAGGGGAACAGTGTAGCAATGATGCAACATGCAACTTTCATCTCCCCCACTCTCATGGTCCCAATGCTACCTTACAAATCCAGCTCGACCAGATAACGTCCAGTGGTATGGATAGGAGCTGGAAACATGGGGAATTCAGGGCAGATGGTCCCTTCAGGACCAGTGGTGAGAGTGGCGATACCGGGACGGTAGAGGGAAGGTGGGCTAGAAAGGGGGAACCAATTGTAAGGATCTACATATAAGCCCTTCCCTGGGGTATGAGCAACAGGAAATTGGGTTGAAGGAGACTCAGACAGTGTATGATATGATAAAATAGTAATGTATGAATTATCAAGGGTTCCTGAGGGAGGGGGGCGGGAATGAGGAGCTAACAGCAAGAGCCTAAGTAGAAAGCAAATGTTTTAAGAAGGATGATGGCAGCAAATGTACAAATGTGCTTGGCATACAATGGATGGATGGATGGATTGTGATAAGAGTTGTATGAGCCCCCCAATAAAATGGTTAAAAAAAGAGAAAGTGTCAGGAGTGTCCTCTCCATACTAAAGGAAATTCCTTGAGCTATATTTTTAACATCTGCATGAAATATTTTAATTTTAAAATTGAAATAAGCATGACTTGAAAACATATTTTTCCCCTCCTGTAGCACTTGTAGAGATGTGTATCTGATTCATGAGTAGAATATTATCTGGGGACATAGGCATTGTCTATCCAAACAGATAAACCATGAAACGATACAGATATGAGAGCACTAAATATTTTTTTTGGGGGGGGGAGGAGGGCATCACTGCCCTCTGCTGGGAGTAGGTAGCTGCTGCTGGATTTGAACCGCCAGCCCAGTGGGCCACAGTCCTGTACTCAACCACTACCCCACCGGGGCTCAGCCCAAGAGCATTAAATTTTTTACGAGTTATGAATGGTTTTCAAATTTTAATGGTCATGGTACCTATGTATTTTACTATTCTGCACTATATACATTTTCATGAGAATTGAAGTTGTAAGCACGCAGGAGAATAAACATGGCGGCAGGTGCCCTGTATGAGGTTGTGTAGAGTCTTGTCTTCTTGTCCCCTGCAGTGTACGGTCTCATGTCCCTTTGTTTTCTTTCATTGTGGTCTATAAGTAAAGGTTGTTGGCAGTCAGTCACGTGGTGGTTCTGTCTTTTAAAATGTTTCCCCAGAAACCAAATATCTGGAGCAAACAGAATGCGGGCGTTTCAAACCGAGCCGAGAAGGATGCCGAGCAGAAGCTAGAGGAGCAGAAGACCTTAGACAAAGCGAGGTAACGCGAAGCCCCGGTCGTGGAACGCGACCCTGCTGACGCTGTCTCAGCACATCAGCTTTGAAATCAAAGTTTCAGATTCTCCCTTTTTTGGGGGGGTTGAGTTAATTTTGAGCACTCTTCTAGCCAAATGCTCTTTTTTATAATTTGCAAATATGTCTGTAGCTTTATAAGCAGGGCAGGGATAACCTGAGTTTAAAGATGAGCTACAACACCACTTTGAGCCTTGGCTAAATGGTAAGATTGTCAGCCAATATTTTAAAAGTGTGGGGTAGTCCACTTTCGTGGTATGACGGTATTTCAAAGCAATTTTTTTCCTGCTTATTTTTTTAAACTTTACACCACTAGAGTAATTGAAAAAAGCGTACAAAGGACATGTAAGTTCACAGGTTAATACCTTGCTCCGTTTGTGCTTCCCCGGCCCCCCAGCCCCCACTCTCAGTCCCCCAACCCCCAGCCCTGTGCTCCGTGATGGTTTTCAGACCTATTTGAACATACGTTGCAAGCATCGTGATACTTTACCTCCAAATATTAAAGCGTGTATTTTCTGAGAAGAACAGTCCACGTAGCCACAGTGCTGCTGTTGTGCCCAAGAAATAGAACGCTTGTACGGTGATAGTGCGTATTACCAGTCCGTATTCAGATTTCTCCCAGTGTCTTAGCACATCAATCGTTTCCTCTTCGCAGTGGCCCTGTAGGGCAGGGTACAGCTGCCCCGGTGAGTTTCCCAGACCGAGAGTGGCTGGTGGCGTCAAACTGCCCACCCTTAGCATCGCGGCCCAGCTCTTCACGACGACACCACCAAGGCCCCTGCTTCGGTGTTTGGTCTCCAGCTTTAATCTCGCCCAGCCCCTTTGCCGCTCGCTCTGTCTTCTTACACGATTGACTCACACACCCGGTGGTGGCCCCAGGCGTCTTTGTCTGCTGGAGCCGTGGTCCTCCCTGGCAGAGCGTGGCTTGTTCGCGTGGCCCTGTGTCAGGATGAGTCTCTTGGGAGATGGGAGCAATGAGGAGCGGGGGCGACCTTAAACAAAGAGTGCCAGTAGTTTCTAATACTTGTTTTTATTCATCTTCTAGGGAAAAATTGGAAGAAAAAGCTAAATTATATGAGAAAATGACTAACGGAGACTTTATAGGTACATAGACTTCTTTATGTGTACTTGTATATTTCCTGCTGTTCATAACCCTGATGGTACTGTGGTATGTGGGGGGAGAGACACAAGAATAGGGAGGGATTTGAAACTCAAATGCATTACTGTACACGACAACAGAGAACCAAACTGGGGGTTAGTATACCCACTTCCCGGTGAGTGCAGGCAGGTTGTTAGTTGCTTCAAGGTGCAGCATGAACCCGCTTCTCGGCCTCCACCCTGGTGAGATGGGTGCTACCACGTAGAGTGACACCAAGCAAAGCAGAGTTGGGAGGTAAAGTGTAACTGGAGCACCGTCATGCTCGATTACACCCATGCTCTGTTGTTTAAAAAGACAAAGAGGAGGGATTATGTTTGCATCACAGTGCTAGGGCTGTACGAGGGGGAACCCAAGAAATATTGGGGAAAACCTCCCCTGGGTGGAGCTTTTGTTATACCCATTTTAACGCTATGCGCCTGTGTGTCAAGATCTTTGCTCTAGGTTAGCGCACCCAGTGGCGTCACCTGGGAAAGTTCTCTGATCACAGTGGTTTGTTTTTTTTTTTTGGGGGGGGGAGGGGGTGAAAGCAGTTTAGCTCAAACCTCCTATTTGTGATGGCCAATTTAAGAGAACGGGGTGCAGCTGGAATGTTTTGGTTCCTGCTTAGAAAAAATGCCGCAGGAACTGTTGTGATGTTGACCACAGCGCTATGGGAAAAACTCCAGTGGGGTTCACTGATTGGAAAGAATCCTCACGACTTCTGTTACAGCCCTTGAAACACTTCCAATACCATAGACACAGAGTTCAGGTGAAATAACACAGCTCAGTGATTAAAGAGGTGTGTTACTGGTGGGCCATGCGTTCTCCTAAACGTCATCAAGTAGGGATGGGAGCTACAACTCTGCATCCGTTTATATAATGGCTGGAGTGGAATCTTGGAATCAAAGTCTTGGAATCAAATCATTGTAGGGTCTTAAAAGCAGTAGTCTGGAGCAGTACTGCTCACTCATAATGTATGTTGGGGGAAAAAAGCAGAAAACTTTAGATATTTTAAAAGTCCTTTCGTGGTAAATAAATACTTCAGAAGACCTACATATAGGATCACTGTCGCAGTCCTAGGACGGCTGTCAGCCTTTGTAAGTGTTTCAGGAGGGGTGGGCACACTGTCTGGTGAACTAGATAGCAGCAACGATGGGCGCGGCTGTCTCATGCTAATGCCATACCTGCTTGTCTTATTTGATGTCAAGACTCTAAAGGTTGATTTTTTTCTTTTTATGCCCTAGATGAAGAAGTGGAAGACACGTACCTCGTGGATTTCACACAGAAGATCATAGACAAGCGCAGAGAAATCAATACCTACGGTTCAAATAGGGGCTCAAGGAAGGAGGACGAAGGAGAAGATGATGAGGAAGCCCTTTCTGAACGAGACATACCTCCGCCCCAAGACCCCAGTGAAGAATGGTTGGTGATTTGGCACAGTGTTTATTAACTTGGACAAGGGAGCTTCAAAAGCTCCTGGGACAATGAAGTGAAAAGATAGCGGAATTTCCCTAGGGGCGCTTTGAGCCCTCGCAGTGGCTTGTGTGTGCATATGTGTCTACTTCATGCGTGTCTAGGGTGTGGTGGTTTAGCTGTTGCTGCACGACCTCTTCCCGTCCGAGACCATCTTTCAGTAAGATTGGATTTGGTGAGTCCAGTAATGACCGATGTTGACCGGGCTCCTGCGACGGGCCAGGCACAGGGCCGAGTCGAGATCACATTCTCGCACCGCTGTGCGGCGCCTCCTCTGACAGATGTGCTCATCACTGTGGCCGCCTGAGTGACGGAAGGCTCTCATTGCCTGTGATCCTGCCCTCCCGCGGCCTGTAGGCTGGATTGTTGTAGGGAGGTGCTCTGTTTGCAGTCTAAAGAAGTTGACCGTCAGTACAGAAGTCTCCGTGATCATGGCACTGTCTGGCCATGGAGCATAAGCATGTGTACCTTGGGCCGGGACAGCCGTAACCTTCCTTTTTACTACCAGAGTGACCGTGTCGCTTTCATCAGGTTTGCAAGTGTCTGCGGCTCAGTTTCCTCCTTTGTAAAACTGATCATAAAGCCCAGCTCCCGAGCCTCAAAGCCCCTTCAGAAAACCCTCAGGATATTATCTGGGGATGTAACCCTGGGGATATAAGCATGCTTTTGATTAACCTTAGCTGTCAAGAAGTTATCCGGAATTTTAGCTCTGAGTGGGTAAATGATCAAAGAAACCAAGCTAGCCCTTCCCTTGCAGAAAGACCAGTGTGTCAATAAGTAGAGATGAGATTCTATGATTATGATTTTTCCCTACTTTTGATTTTGTTAAGGAAGCATGGTGGGACTGGCCAGCAAGCAGTTAAAGACTAACAGCAAGGTCGTTAGTTCAAACCCACCAGCCTCACGGAGAAGAGAGGCTGTCTGTACCACTGAACATCTATAGCCTTAGAAACTGCAGGTTACTGAGAGTCAGAACCAACTTGATGGCAGTAGGTGGTGGTGGTCTGTTGGCTTGTTTTTAGGGCTTAAGACTTTGGTGAGGAGCCCTGTTACAGAGAAAGTCCTTCTGACGTGCTTTAACTTGAGATCTGCTGATGCTGTGCAGATTGCCTGGCAATGCTTCTGCCTAGCCACCCTTCCCGAGGGGGCAACACACCCATCTATCCATCAAGGCTCAACTGTCTTTGTGGGAATATTTGTTAGGAATGTCCTAGAGCTAGCTGTAGAATTCTTAGACCTTTGGCCTGGAAAGTGGGTATCTTCCAAGCACCATGAGACAAGCTCTTTCGCTCTTCCTGGCATGACAGGTGTCATAAGATGTTCGAGAAGAACTGCCTTCTAAAAACCTTGTGATGCGACTCACTGATGCCATCCGGGGCAGGTGATGTGACTGCCTACTACCTGAAACCCAACCTCCCACAGTCTCTTCCACTGAATTAGGTGATCGCTCCCTGATCTGTGCCCTGGTTGGTGTTCTTACCGTTAGGTGCTGTTGAGGCTGTTCTACTTGTAGGATATAAGTACACTGCACCACCCTCATAATCGATCTTCGTTTTGAGCCCACGGTTGTCGCGACTGTCAGGCCATCCGGGCCTTCCTGTTTTTACTGCCCGTCTGCTTTATCAAGCGTGGCCTTCTCCATGGACTGGTCTCTCCGGACAACAGATCCAAGTACTTGAGACTAAGTCTGCCATCCTTGCCTCAGGAGCATTCTGGCTCTCCTTCATCCAAGACAGATTTGTTGGTTCTTGAGGCAGACAGTTCCAGTATTTGCCAGCACCGTAATTCAAATGCATCCGTTCTTCTTCGTTCTTCTTTATGTAATGTCCCACTTTCACATGCATTCGGGGCCTTTGAAAATACCCTGGCTTGAGTCAGGACCCTTGCTCCTCAAAGTAGCCTCCTTTCAACACTCTTAAGATCAGATTTAGCCAGTGGAATTCTTCATCATTCGATCTCTTGACCCCTGGTTCCACAGCGGTGACTGTGGATCCTTGACCAAGATGAAATCCTTGACCAATCTTGTGGTCCTGTTACCTGGTGATCGAGTTGCGAGGATTTTTGTTTTCTTTACATTTGTGGAGTGTCTAGCCTGTAATCCCTAGTCTTCAGTTAAGTGCCTCAAATCCTGACTTCCCACAATCATGGTTGTGTTAGCAGCATATTGCAGGTTATTAATAAGCCTTCCTTCCATCCTGAAGCCACCTTCCTCTTCACATCCAACTTCTCCGATTATTTGCTCAGTATGCAAATTGAATTAAGTGTAGTGAGACGATGTAACCCTTTTTCTTGATTTTCAACTATGTTCTTTCAGCATGCAAAGAAATCCAGTCAATACAACTATTATTCAAATGTACGTACCAATCAATAAGGCTAATGATGAAGAATTTGAAGAATGCTACCAACTTCTTTGGTCCGAAATTGAGCAAACTGACTCAAGATGTAATGATCATTTTTGGTCATTGGCAAAAGTTAGAGACGACGAAGGAGTTGTTGGAAAATGTGGTCTTGGTGATAGAAACAAAGCTGAAGTTTGCATGGTAGAAGTTTGCAAGAGTAGTCACTTGTTCATAGCAAATACCTTCTTCACCAAACAATAAAAAGGTTCAGTACACACATGGACTTGTCCAGCTGGAATGCACAGAAATCACACTGACCACCTCTGTGGGAGGAGATGAAGGAGAAGCTCAATATCAGCAGCTAAAACCAGGCCTTAGGCCAACTCCCCTGAAGTTCAGCTTACAGCTGAAGAAAATTAAGACAAGCCCGCAGGAGCCGACATAGGGCCTTGTGTCCCTTCCTCCTGGTATTCGAGAACATCCCAAGAACAGACGCGCTGCCTTGAAACTGATGAGCTGTGGGACGACATCCAGAACACCATCCACGAGGAAAGCAGAGGTCGTTTAAAAACCAGCAAAGGAAAAGAAAAAAGATCACTCTGACTCTTGACTTGCCCTTCACTGGAGAGCGGCTAAGGCAAAGGGAAAAGCTGACCAAGTCAAAAAGTTGAATAGAATACCTACTGTTGCACCACTCTAAACTGAGCTTGGTACATCAGTGTTGATTTCATTGCGTCACATGTCTCCTTGTAAATGCAAGAGCTGCAAACCTTTAAAAAGCAGTTTCGAAGGGCAGCTCAGGAGGACAAAGTCAACTACGATGATGTGGGGGCCCCGGTCCCTGGTGAGTTACTACGCTTACTTCTGTGGGCCTCACCTTTTCTTCTTGACACGTACCTGGCCTTGTTGAGGCAGACCTGGGGTTGTCTTCAGATCCTCTTGGTTCTGTTGGTGGGCTGGTTGAAGAG
>PVJH01044396.1:0-13033 GCA_004026705.1 Nesogale talazaci | reverse complement strand
CACACACACACACACACACACACACACACACGCACGCACACGCAGGAAGAAGCACGGGGCAGAGAAAAGCAGAATGCCCATTATGTTCCAGAAGGTACAAGAAGCTTCTCTCGTGCCCCACCTAGAAGTGACTTTTAGTGACGGTACCTTTGGTTGGTAGCCAGAGGTGCAGGGAGGGCATCAGACACAGCAGGGAGTTGCTTCCGAAGGCACAGGCCAGTCTGCTTCTAGAAGAGAGGTTGTGTGCATGTGTGTGTCAGTCGGGGGTAGGGGTGTGTATGTGTCAGGGTTAGGGTGTGTGTGTGAGGGTTAGTGTGTACTGTCAGGGTTTAGGTATGTGTATAGGCAGGTTTAGGATGTATGTATGTGTCAGGGTTAGGGTGTGTGTGTGTGTATTAGGGTTAGTGTGTACAGTCAGGGTTTAGGTATGTATATAGGCAGGATTAGGGTGTGTGTGTCAGGGTTAGGGTGTGTGTATCAGGGTTAGTGTGTACAGTCAGGGTTTAGTATGTGTATAGTCAGGATTAGGGGTGTGTATATGTCAGGGTGTGTCAGGGTTAGGGTGTGTGTGTGTACAGTCAGGGTAGGGGTGTGTGCCTGCAGTCATGGTTTTGGAGTGTGGTTAGTCCAGATCAGGGTGTGTGCATGTATCATGTTAGCATTAGGGGTGTGTGTGGGGGTGTGTGTGTAGGTGTCAGTCAGTTCTGGCAGCCTCACTGTCTGGCCCCTGCTGCTCCCTGACTCTGCAGACGGGCCTGCTTTCTGAGGGTCCCACCCGCTGCCTGCTGCTGGGAGCGTGGAGAATGGGGGCGCCCCCAGCCTCGACCCGCTCACCGCTCCTCTCAGGGCGTGGGGGAGAGGGGGTGTTCAGGTGGCACGCTCCGTTTCCTCCCTCAGAAAATCGGCAACTTCTCCATCGTGCGGCGGCTGGGCATCCAGGAGTGCATCCTGCTGATCACGCAGCGCATCACCAAGTACCCGGTGCTGGTGGAGCGCATCATCCAGAACACGGAAGGTACGTGCGCGCGCACGTGTGTGCGTGCGTGTGCACGTGTGCGCAGGCCGCCCCGCCCCTCTGCTGCTACCCTGCCTCGGAGCGCAGCTGGTGCCCGGGGCTTGTTCGAGAGCTCCCCCCACAGTCCCCCAGGAGCCCCGTGGCACTGTGGTTGGGCACTTGGCTGCAAACCCAAAGATGGGCGGTCCAGACCCACCTAGCCCCTCCCCAGAGGGCAGAACTGTCAGAACGACAGCCTGGGAGCTCAGGTGTCGCATGCTGACTCTGCGAGTCACAAACCAGTCGCAGGCTCCCCGCCACAGCGTCCCGTGGCCAAAAGCCCGCCGCGGCGGACACGTCCCAATCTGTGAAGCAGCTGAACGTGCAGATAGGTCGCTCCTGGACACTCCGTCCAGCCCAGCATAGAGGTGACCTAGGGCCCCAAGTAATGCACAGGGACAGGGCTGCAGTCAGCTGAGGGCAAAGAGAGGACCAGGGTAGGCTGACCACACCTCCCACAGCCCCAGGGGGATTGTGGGAAGAGCAGGACCCCAGCCACAGGCACCCTCTTCTTGGGCAAGAAGCACCCCCAGCCGAGTCAGGGCAGGGCAGGGGAGAATGTGCTTCTGGAGTGATGGCCTCCAGGCCATCAAGGGTGGCATGGGTCCGAGTTGTCCCTGAAACGGAAGCCCCACCCTGACAACAGCTGCTTGCTTCCACCGAGGGGCCTCTGAGCACTGCCCCAGGGGACACACCCCACTGGCCCCATGAACGTGTGGCCCCTTCTGTGGGGTCCATCATTGGATGGAGGAAGGCGCTCACTCTCACTCTGCCGTGTGTGTGTGTGTGTGTGTGTGTGTGTGTGTGTCTGTGTGTCTGTGTCTCACAGCTGGCACTGAGGACTACGACGACCTGACCCAGGCCCTGAACCTCATCAAAGACATCATCTCACAAGTGGACGCCAAGGTCAGCGAGTACGAGAAGGGCCAGCGGCTGCGGGAGATCGCGGGAAAGATGGACCTGAAGTCGTCGGGCAAGCTCAAGAACGGGCTGACCTTCCGCAAGGAGCACATGCTGCAGCGGCAGCTCCAGCTGGAGGGCCCGCTGGCCTGGAAGGCCACATCCGGCCGCCTGAAAGGTACAGCCCCTTTGTGGTTAGCAGGCTGCCCCTCAGGTCCCACGGTGGCGTTCTGAATCGGCAGGGGACACCTGGGGCCAGTAGGGGCTCTGTTGAGTAGGAGAGCACCAGCCAGGGCAGAGGGTGGTGTGAGGGTGGGGGGATCATTGTAGAAGAGTAGACACCATCGTTTATCAGTGGGCACCATGTTAAGCCAGGATGTAGGATCTTGGGCTTGTGGGTACCACTTCCAATTAGTGCATCATCTTGGATGAATGACTGACATCTTAAATCAATTGGCACCTCTTGGATTGCCTCTCGGGTTGGTCAGCCCTGTCTTGGAGTAGTGACCCCAGGGATCAGCAGGTGGCACCTCGGGTGGGGATGAACACCATCATGGATCAGGGGACGCCATTGCATGGGGACCCACGGCCCCTGCTGGCTGACTGCTGCTTGGCCTCGGGGCTGGCAAGAAGGAGGTGGTCATGGTAATGCCCTGGGTCTGTGGGCATTGGGACAGGGGCATTGAAGCCAGGAGCACCTCAGGGCACCCGGAGCTGTTGACATCCAAGGAGGAGCCCAAGCCATTAGCATCCTGGTGCCCGGACTTAGCCCACATCCTGAGGTCCCAACCAAGCAGGCTACATGTTGCCACGGGCCCTTTGTTGGGCCACAGAAGCCCACTCCCTGGAATGGCCCCATGGGGAAGGAAACACAGCCAGGGCTGCCAGACTGGGTGTCCCCAAGCGTCCCCTGAATGCTTCTGTGCTCACCCACAATGCAGCTTCAGGATCCAAATCCCTCTGTCCTCCCCTACAATACAGCTCCAGTGCCCCAAACTCCTCTCTGCCCTCCACAATACAGCTTTGGGGTCCCAAACCCCTCTCTGCTCCTCCACAGGGCAGCAGGAGCTGCTTTCTGCCCACAAGGGCTGGGGTCTGCTCACAGGGACATCAATCATACCTGAACAGCGCAGAGGGACCAGACCAGGGGCTTTAGTGGGACCGAGGAGCTGTTCACAGGGCCAGGGGTCAGGGACCTGAGCTTGAGGCTCTGAATGGAGCCTGGCAGACGGCAGGAGGGTTATGGCCAGTCTGCGGCCAGAAGGATGCCTCATGGCGTGACCAGCATCTAGGGCACCCCCTCCTGACCTTTGTCCCCCCCTACGGCCCTCCCTCTTTGCAGACATCCTTGCTGTCCTGCTGACTGACGTACTCTTGCTGCTGCAGGAAAAAGACCAGCGATACGTCTTCGCGTCTGTGGTAAGTCTGGCCCCTCTCGTCCAGGGAGAGGGCACAGGGCACAGAGGGCCCTGCCCGAGAGGCAGTGGGGCAGGCTGGCTTCTTTCCTGGCATCCTCTCCCACTCAGGTCCTTGGTGGCTGCTCCTGCCAACGGGGCGACTGGCTCCATGGCTCAGGTCCTATGCTAGGCTGGGCGTCTAGAGAAACAAATGCCCTGACCCTCCTAAATGTCTAGGATACATTGTGTGTATGTATACAAATGTATAGGACCTCAAGAAGTAATTGTGTCTCAGGAAGGCGTCCCAGTCCAGTCCAACTCACTCCCATAAGTCTGATGCCAGTCCATAAATCCCGCTTCGGAGGCCCCGCTGCAGGCCGGGGGCGCAGAAAGGGGAGACCAGGAAGCAGGGTGGTCTCAGGCTGGTGGGTGCAGAGTTTTGTGGACTCAAGGTCTTTGGAACGTGGTAGGGGACTGGGGTGACAGGATGACCGCGGGGCAGAGAGACGGTCACTGGCTCCTGGCTCCCCTGCCACGGGGTGTGCAGATGCAAGTGACCCCTGGTCTCCCCTCCTCACCCCCCCACCCCCCGCTCCTCCCCATGTGCCGGTGCAGGACTCGAAGCCGCCCATCGTGTCTCTGCATAAGCTCATCGTGCGGGAAGTGGCCAACGAGGAGAAGGCCATGTTCCTCATCAGCGCCTCCCTGAAAGGGCCCGAGATGTACGAGATCCACACAGGCAGCAAGGAGGAACGCAACACCTGGATGGCCCATATCCGCAGGGCCGTGGAGAGGTGGGCCGGGGGTGCCCTGGGTGCCCCACATCCTGGGGGCCCTGGAGAAGTAGGGGGAAGGGGCTCCTCCTTCTCCAACCATGCCCCAAGCGGCCGGCTGGCGCCCCCCCCCCCCCCCATGGCCATCACCTGCCTGCCGAGTGCCCCTCACCCTCCCCTTTGTGCCCAGAGCCACCTTTCCAACTCCCTCCTCCTGCCCGGCCTTTTCTGCCTGCACACATTCTCTGGCTGCCTCCCCTCAGCCCCGCATCCACTGATTACCTTGGCCCCCCCATCCCCTCCCTGGGTCCTGGCCATGTGGCCAGCAGCGGGACAGCTGGTCGGGTCCCTGGGTGTGTGTACACTGGGGGCCTCCTGCAGTTTTAGCCTGCTCCAGGCGCACTGGTAGCCTTCCCCTTCGTCAGCTGGCTGGGGCTGGTGGCTCTCCTGCCTGGAGGGCCTTCTTGAAGGGGCAGTCCATCCGTTAACTAGGGGATTGGCCCGTTGATCCGTCAGTCCAGTGGTCCGTCAGCCCGTCGACTCAGTAGTTTACCAGCCAGTTGGTCCCTTAATCCATTGACCCCTGCCCATCCATCACTTTGGTGCTGTAGTTGGATCCATCGATTCGTCCTTGACACATGGATCTGCCCGCCCACTTGTTCATCAGCTCACCAGGGTTCTTCTCCAAGTTGAGGCCAGGCACCGGGGCAGCCCCGTCAGTCGTGTCCTGGCACCTTCAGTGCCTGCTGCTGCCCCCGTGGGCTGGGCAGTGCTGCTGGTGACCTCCCCCTCCTCCTTTCCCCCGCCCGATGAGCCGGCAGCTCCTCAGCAGGAAGACGGGGCAGGCCTTCTCCCATAAGGTGTCGCAGTCTCGGGAACCCACAGGGACAGTTCTACCCTGTCCCCTAGGGAGTTTGGTTTGGGACCTTAGGACCAAGCTGTGAGGAGTCCTGGCGGGTGGCAGCCCTGATCTGCTCCCCACACCGCCAGCGGTTCAAACCCACCTGCCACCCAGTGGGAGAGACAGGAAGCTGTCTGCCCCCGAAGATGGACAGTCTCGGAAGTCCAATGGGGCGGTTCTGCTCAGTCCCGTAGGGTGGAGTCAGAAGGGGCTTGAAGGCCGTGCGTTCGAGTTCTCTTTAACAAGCAAAGCGACTCACCAAGCCCAGGATGCTCCCCACGTCCTGTTGTGGATAAGCCTCCGTCGCTGTCTGTTCTCAGAGGCCAGGCAGCCTGCAAGGCGCTCCCCTCTCACCCCTTGCACCCCTTCCCCGCAGCTGTTCAGATGAGGAGGAGGGGCTCTTCAGCGAGGCCGAAGAGGAAAGGAAGATGCTTGAAGCCCGGGCCGTGCGGCTGAAGGAATTCCAAGGTAACCCAGCCCGCTGGGACCCAGCCTTAGCCTACCTCTGCAAGAAGAAGAGGGTGGGGACCAGTGAGCCCCCCAAGACGTGGGCAGGTCTGTCCTGGGGTGGGCTGACCCCCTCCATGCTGCTCTGGACACAAGCAAGCCTGCCTCCTGCTGGCGACACTGTGTCTGGCCAGCCCAGGCCGACCCCCTTCTCCCCGCCCCCTCCCCTTTCCCCCAGCCTAAAACAGGGGGTGTCCTCGCATCCTGGTGCTCTGTGGGGCTTTGGAACAGGGCTGTCTGGAGATGGGGTCCTCCCCTCCCTGGGACTGTGGGGAAGGCAGGGGCGTGGGGTCCAGTGCCCCCGCCAAATCTGATTGTGCATCCACCCTGTCCTCGCTAAGACCGACCCCCGAGGGGCCCGGCTTCCCATCCAAGAAGGCCTGAGCAAGATGCTCTTCACCCACTCAGACAGCATACCCTCAGGGCACAGTGTTGGGAGACGCCCTCCCGTTCAAATTTGTCGGGGAGGGAGGGGCCCGAGCAAGGCTGCCCACACTTGGTGCCAGGATTGTTCTCAGTGTGGCTACTGCCCAGGCAAATCAGACAGCCGGTGTGCAGGGCGGGCACCAGTGCTGTTCCTGGGGCCAGTAGGAGCAGGGTCACTCTGCTGGGTCGCCCGTTGGCCCCGCTCAGTGCGGTCGAGTCATGCTGCCTGTCCTGCACCGTCTGTCCTCGCTGTGCGTGTTCGGTCTGAGCCCATCGCTGCAGTCCCCGTGTCACCCCTCACCTTGAGGACCGTCCTCTTCTTCACCGCCCCTCCCCTGAACCAGACAGGAGGTTCTTCTCCAGGGACGGGGTCTCTCCTGACCCCCCATCCAAAGTCCAGGAGACGAGGTCTCGCCATCCCAGCCGCTCCAGAGCATTCTGCCTGTACCTCCTCCCAAACAGATCTGCCCGTCCTTTGGGCCGTCTGCAGTACTGTCAGTAGCCTTCCGTTTCGTGGTGCTGGTGGATTGCAGTGTACAGAGGGCCAGTGCCGCATTGTCGTGTGAGTGTGTGATCTCAGTGGCTCAGAAGGGGTAACCGGAAGAAAGCTTCCACCTCGAAGCCACAAGGGAAACTCCAGGGCTGCAGGAAAGCTGGGAGCCAGCTCCGGTCCAGGCCCCAGCTCAGGGCAGGCCCCGCGTGTCCGAGAGGACCATGCTTCCCCAGAATGGTCAGTGCTGGCTTTGGGCGTCGCTCCCCAGAACTCTCGGGATGCATGCTTCCCAGGCTCCCCCAGCGGACGTGAGCCTCTAGGCAGCACCCAGGACTCCTGGTAAACCCACCCCACCCAACACCACCTACTGTGGGATGGGAGCCCCCCCCCTCCACACACACACACACACACACACACACACACACACACACACACACACACAGGTTCTGCGGTGCGGGTCCTTCCTCGGCTCTGAGGGAGGAGCTTGTCCACACCTACTCCCCGCCACCCTTCATCTCCAATTCTGTGGCTCTCATACGCCCTTGTGTGCGTGCTCTCTCTGTGTGTATCTCTGTCTCTGTCCTCTGCCTCTTGGTCTCTGTATCTCTCTGTCTCTATAGGCATCTCTCCGTCTCTGTCTCCCGGTCTCCTTAGCTGTCTTTCTGTGGCTCTGTGTACATCTTTGTGTCTCTGTAGTTACCTGTCTCTTTGGCTCTCTGCCTCTCTGTCTCCGTGTCCCTCTGACCCCTGTCTCCGTGGCACCCCTCCTCTGAGTGGGGTCCTTGGAACAGAGGCCCCCACTCACAGGGTCTGGACCCACACTCCTCCAGGCCGACCTCCCAGTCACTGTCCACCTTGGCAACCAAACAAGGTCACAGGCACGTCCGCTTATCTCCTGGGGAGACACCATCCAGCCCCTAACCACCAGCTCCCCCCCGAGGCTGTGGGGGCGAGGTGGGCATAGGGAGCACACATGCACATAGCCCCCCTCGGCCCCGCTGCCCCGCAGAGCGCCTGAGTGCGAAGGACCAGCTGATCACGCAGAGCCTGGCCGAGAAGCAGCACATCTTCCTGGAGATGTCTGGGCTGAGCGGGCCGGAGGACTGCGCTCAGAACCCCCAGACGCGGCTCCTCTTCCGGGGCGGGAACCCCACCGAGAAGCTGCAGGGGGAGCTGATCCTCAGGTCTGCCATGACGGAGAGTAAGTAGCCGGGGGACGGGGATGGGGGGAACCTGGCATCAGAATGAATTCGCAGGGCTGCCTGCCACCTGAAGCTCCTGACCCATCACCTCCACTGATTGGACCCACTAGGCCACTACCTTGTCTAGGTCCCCTCCCCAGACCCCTGCCTTCATCCCCACTCAGACCCTGATCTCCTCCCAGGCTAGCTGGGACCATGTCTGCCCTGCCCCTGTTCACTCATCACCCCGCCAGCAGGCAGGCGCCCCCAAGCCCCACGGACCCACCTCGCTGACCCATCTCAGTGACGGGCCTGGAGGAGGGCACATGGTCTGTGGGGCCAGCAACTGCCTCAGGCAAGGGCCATCAGCACCGATCAGTGCCTCCCCTCTGTCCCCACAGTCGACGACATCCAGAGCCTGCTCTGTAAGCGGCTGGGTGGCCCCAATGGACAGGCGGAGGAGGCCGGGGGCCCTGGGGGCCTGCCCCGCAGGGCAGAGACCTTCGGGGGCTACGAGAGTGTCACTAGCAAGAGTAAGCGCTTCCCCCACCCACCCACCCCAGCAGTGGGCTCCTGGGGTGGGGATCCCGGGACCTTCCCTACGCCTCTCCCCCTGCCCCCCAAAGCTCCACCCCAACACGACCCTCCTGGCCCAGGACTGACACTCCTGGGGGCAAGGAGGACCCCTGCGTCCCCTGACGGCCCGTCTGCTGGCCCGCCTGTCCTTTCAGATGGCAGCTTCAAGAAGAAGACCAGTGACTGGAAAGGTCCACCCAGCAGCCCAGACTCGAGGCTCGGCGAGACCACGGGCCCCCCCGAGGAGACTCCCCAGGCAGTGCGTGGCTCCCCTGGGGAAGACAGTGGGGTGCCAGCGCAAGCCAGCTGGTCCCCGCCATTGAGCAAGCCAGCTCCCTGCCGCCACTGGAACAACAGCTCAGCTCACTGCGAGGGCTGGGGGCTGAGGGGGGGGGGTGGCCTGGGTCCTGGAAGAGTTCTAGACCGGCCCTGTGCCCCCCTCCAGCTCCCAGTGGACCCCCTGGCTACACCACATCCTCCCAGCTCCGTCTGCTGTCGGCTTGTCTTTTTTAAGGGAGCTGGTGATGAAGGGAGGCAGGCCCCTCTTGTGGGACAGTGTGCCTGGCCGCCGGTTCTGTGCAGGCTGGGGCTACCCGTCAGTGCAGGGTCAGGAGGGACAACAAGGCCCTGACAAGTGGGGCACATCAGTAGGGGTCCCGCCTGCTGGGATCTGGTCCTGCCTTCCACACAGACAGCCCGTCCAGCGCTAGGGGCCTGCAGATACTGCTGTCCCACTGCCCCCTTGGACACACGATGTGGGGAGAGGGGAGCGGGCTTAGCCCCACGTCCAGCTGCGCAGGCGCCTGGGGAGCAGCGACCAGGCTGACTCAGGATTCGCCCTCCTGTCTCTGCAGGCTCCAGTGGACGGCGGCCCGAGTGGCCTGGAGTTGGAGGTAGGTGCTCTGCCCTCCCCCTGCTCCCCAGCCTGCCCCCACAGCCTGTGGCCAAGAGGAACTGGTCTCTCGTTCCCCCCACAGCTCGTCCAGCGGATCCAGACACTGTCCCAGCTGCTGCTCAGCCTGCAGGTGAGGGTTCTGGAAGCCGCACAGCCGATGATAGGTTGGCCCTGGAAGGAGGGGGGGAGGGTGTGTGAGTGTGTGTGTGTGTGTGTGTGTGTGTGAAAAAGAGAGGTGAGAGGTGAGAGGGTGTGCCTGTGTGTAAAGGGAGGGGGTATATGTGTAAAGGGAGGGTGTGTGTGTAAAAGGGGGATGTGTGTGTAAAGGGAGGATGTGTGTGAAAGGATGTGTAAAGGGAAGGTATCTGTAAGTGTAAAAGAGTGTGCCTGTGTGTGTAAAGGGAGGGTGTGTGTGTAAAAGGGGGATGTGTGTGTAAAGGGAGGGTGTGTGTGTAAAAGGGGGATGTGTGTGTAAAGGGAGGATGTGTGAAAGGATGTGTAAAGGGAAGGTATCTGTAAGTGTAAAAGAGTGTGCCTGTGTAAAGGGAGTGTGTGAGTGTATGCGCGTGCACGCGCGCGTGTGCACACGGCGGGGGGGGGGGGCAGGTGCTCATGGCGCTGCCCCTCCCACCCCACCCCCGCCCCCAGGCGGTCATCACACAGCAGGACAGCTTCGTGGAACTGCAGCGGGCCACCATCCAGGAGCGGGAGCGGCAGCTGCGGCTGCAGTCGTCCCGGGGAAGCCTGCTGCTGGAGCAGGAGCGGCAGCGCACCTTCGAGAAGCAGCGCGAGGAGCTGGCGGCCGTGCAGAAGCTGCAGGGCCAGCTGCGCCAGGAGCAGCAGCGCTGGGAGCGGGAGCTGGCGCGGCAGCAGCAGGAGCGCGAGGCGGCGGCCACGCGGCTGCAGGAGCGCGAGGCGGAGGCGCAGCGGCGGCAGGCGCAGCTGGACCGCGAGCACGCCGAGCTGGAGCGCCAGCGGCAGGCCTACCAGCAGGACCTGGAGCGGCTGCGCGAGGCCCAGCGCGCCGTGGAGAAGGAGCGCGAGCGGCTGGAGCAGCTGCGGAGGCTCAAGAAGCAGCTCACGGTGCCAGCCGGTGGGGCGCTGCCCACCGAGGGAGCCGCAGAGGTGAGGTGTGGCTGTGCTCCACCCGCCCCCGGGGAGCGGACACCAGTGCGGGGGGGGGGGGGGGGGGCGGCCCCACATGAGTGCATGGACACGGTCAGCTTGGGAGCCTGTGTGATTGAACGTGTGGGTGAGCGGGGACAGTGAATTAGCACATAAGGTAGTGAGCGTGTGAGCCTGTGTGATTGCTTTCTCAGGAGGCTTTAAATGTGGGGGCTGCACGCATGGCAGGGACGGGGTGCGCGTGCAAGAGGGCTTACTGAGCGTGCCTTCAGGTGTGCGAGTAGGTGTGCTTTGAGGCTGGGGGTGAATGGGCCACTCCTTTGAGCCCAGAAACCCCCTCCCCAGACCAGAAACCTCCCGCTAGAGGCCAGGAGCCCCCCACTCCCCGGCTTCCTGGAGGTGAAGGCCCAGGCTGGAACGCCGGCACGGGTCCTGGGGCAAGGCAAGTGCCTGACCGCAGTCTCCCTACAGGCCCCAAGCTACCCTCCCAGCTTCAACGGGGACGGGCTCGAGGGACCCACAGCCCAGGTGCCAGGGCTTCGGGGGAGCGGGCTGCCGCCGGGCACCGGGCCAGAGTACGCTGAGCGCCCCGGGGTGACTCGGCGAGACAGCGCGCCGGCCGAGAGCCGCCTGGCCAAGAGCGACGTGCCCCTGCAGCTGCTCAGCACCACCAACCAGGCCCAGCGGCCGGCAGCCGTGCAGCAGCAGATCCCCACCAAGCTGGCCGCCTGCACCAAGGGCAGCAAGGAGAAGGCGGGCAAGAGCAGGGGCTCGCAGCGCTGGGACAGCACAGGTGAGCTGCACCCCGCCTCCCCCAGCAGGGAAGTCACAGCCACAAACACCAAGTCCTCGGAGGGGGCGTTGGGGTGTGTGCAGGAACAGAGGATGTCTCAGCAATTGACTGAGACCCCCGCCCCCCCCAAAGCCTGCCAGGTGTCCACAAGCCCCTGAAGGTAGTCATGGCAGGCCAGAGGGCAGAGCATGCTGGCACCTTAAACCTGCTCCCTCCCCATCCTCCCACCCCCCACTGGACCTGAGGAAGGGCGCTGCCCCAGTACTTTCAGCATGGCTTTAGAAATCAGGCACGAGGCCACTGGGCGTCCACACAAGAACAAGGCCCGTCTGGACCCCGGGCCACACAGGCTGCACACAGGAGCAGGCTTCAGAGTAGGTGACAAGCCAAGCAAAGTCAGCCAGGTTTCCTGGGTCAGTGTAAAGGGTTCCCAGGGCCATAGTGTGGTGAAGGAGGAGGTTTTAGTATCCCGGGAAACAATAGGGGCTGAGGTTGGGAGGGTCCTTAGAAGCCTGAGGTAGGCCAGGTTGACTAGAGAAACAAATGCAGAGACGCTCCTGTGGGCATGAGAACTTTCTGTCAAGAAGCAATTATGAGCTGAGCCCCAATGGCGTAGTGATTGTGCGCGGGACTGCGGCCTACGTGGCTGGCAGTTCAAATCCAGCAGCAGCTCTCCAGGAGCAAAGCTGGACCTCCTACTCCCACCAGGGCAGTAATGCCCCCACCCCAAAAAAGAAGCAATTATGTATCAAGAACACATCCCAAGCTGGTCCAACTCAGATCTCCAAGTCCCTTACCAGGCCTCTTCAGACTCACGCAGTCACAAACAGTGGTGCAGACTGCAGGAAGATCACAGGCAGGTGGGGGCAGAGTCATGTGGATCCGATGGTGGTGGTCACATCACAGGGCTCTGGCATGGCAGTAACCAGGGCCAGTCAGCCGGAAGGTGAAGGCAGGGAGAAGCAGGGGATGTGGAAGGTTCCCAGGACTTTCCTTCTGAGGTCACACCCACAAGGCTGCGGCCTGATGGGCAGGTGGAATACCACCCCTCCACTTTTCTATATCTGCAAGTTAACCTGAAGTTGCGTCACTGCTGCATACCCCGTGTGTTGAGAGGCTTTGGGGGCAGGCGGCATCAGGCGAGTCTGAATCTGCGAGCACGACTCACCTGCTGCCACTGAGTGGCTGGAGCCTGACACCCCAGGACTGAGAGGGCAGAGTTGACTTGTCCCATGGGGTTCTTCCCCCTGAGGAGTGGCTGCTGGGTTCAAATCTCTGACCTTTCGGTTAGCGACCGAGCACTTAGCCCCTGAGCCACCAGGGGTCCTTTGAAAGAGCACTTAGAATCAATGATGCCAAGGCAGCAGGCTGTGTGGGCCTTCTTGTTACCCACAACCCACTTCCCATCTCACAGAGTCCAGCAGGAGGCAGTGGAGGAGGCGTCCAGGGGCAGCCAGTCCCTGGGCGAGGGTCTCCTTGGAGCTGTTCCCAAGGGCCCCCCCACAAGGGGCTGTGGCCCACCCCTCTGTCTTGTGCTGTGGCTCTGCTGCGGCCACTCCTCTGCAACTTCTCTGGTGTCCCAGCTCGAGAGTCTCGGGGTCCAGAGGACATGTCTCCTCCTGGCTCTGTCATGTCTTGGATGGGATCACCCAGTTAGTTGTTTGCTGAGGCTGCCAGGCTGGGGCGCCCTGCCTTCCCACATGCAGGTGCTCCCACTGGGTGGCCCGGGCAATCCCAGGCTCGTGATGGCCACAGGTTCCAAGGTCCTTCTTGGGCTGCACTCTGGGGTTCCATCATTGAGGTCCTGCAGCCCAGACCTGGAATGTGGCACACACCGCAAGCTGTACCACACACACACACACACACACACACCCTCCCTCCCTCCCTCTCCCTCTCCCTCTCTGGCTCAACCACGCTGGCTCAACCTCTCAGCTTCTCTCCTCTCCTGCTCCTTAGCCCACACCCACCCTGTTTGTAGCCCCTTCCCTGGGTCTCAGCTCCTGCCCCCTACC
>PVJH01044395.1:0-13047 GCA_004026705.1 Nesogale talazaci | reverse complement strand
CGGAGCTGACTGACGGCTCCATTTACAGCAGCAACCCACCGGGCCCCTCACCCCTCCTTGCTACCTTCTGTATGTTTCCGATGGAGAATGCTAGGACATTTTGCCAGTGGTCTATTTTTTTAAGTCCCTCCCGGGAGCACAGGGATTTTGGGGTGCTTCATTTATTGATGGATCCCAAGCACCTGGACTGGTACAAAGTTGAAGCTCAATGATTACTTTTATATTTACATCCATAGATATATATGTGGGTGTGTTATTGAGGTATAATTAAAATACCATATAATTCACACACTTAAGATGTGTAATGCCATATATTGTTTTCAGTATATTCACAAGATGGTGTTATCATCACCACAATTCATGTTAGAGCATTTGCTTGACTTCAAAAAGAAGCTCTTGTGTTAATCTGGGTAGCCTAGAGAAACAAATTCATAAGCGCACATATGTGTATAAGAAAGAGCAATTATATACGAGAGCAATTGAACATTGAGAAAACATCCCAGCCCAGTCCAGTCCGAGGTCATAAGTCCAAGGTTAGCCCATATGCCCATTACCAATCTATAAGTCCTCTTCCGATTCACGAAGCACGTGCAATGACACCAGGACAATCACAGGCCAGTGGGTGCAGAGTCTTGTGTATCCAGTGGCGGTAGAAGCATCTCAGCGCTAGCAGGGATCTCCTCGTGGCTCCTCCAGTCTCCAGGGCTCAGGGTCTCTCAGCATGCGCCAGGTGTCTTGTCAGTCTTGAGTCTCTCACTTCCAAAGGGGATTTCCCAGAATTCTCAGGAGAAAGGCAGGCCCACCCAGAGGTCTCACTGGCTATCTCCAGACTGACAGGCTAGACTCCACCCCTACCCTCTTCATCCTCAGATTGACACCAGATTAGGCGACTGCTACCGCTCCCCAAACGAGATGTTCCAAGAGGGAAGAGACAGGCACTGCTGATCCTCTTAGAAGGAGTGGCCGGGCATTGGCCCTGGGGGGGAGGTGGGGGGGGCCCATCTTTCCCACCTTGAATCACTGTGTTAGCTGGTGTGAATCATAGGCCTGTCCTACACCAAGAGGGAAAGTCACCTCGCCTGTATGACCCACAAAGCCAAAGTCAATTCCTGTCTGTCCAGGCCTTTATAGAACAAAGAATGGGTGACCCGGGTCTGGGGGGTGCAGTTGGAAGGCGACGCGGAGGCCTGATCAGGTGGCAGTTCTCAGCAAGCACGTGTTTCAGAAGCACCTGTGCCATGTACAAGAAGGAGTCACGCCTGAGCTTCGTCCTCAAATGGAAGCGAGGCTCGGAACACCTATATTTCACACAAGCTCCTCAAGAAGCTTTTGGGCACCTTGCCGGCCAGCCTAACCATAGGGTGGGGAGCCTCCAAGAAGAAGCTCGTCTGCAGGGCTCACAGCCTGGCATAAGCTGCATACTCATCCACCCTAAGGCCAGAAGAGCGAGATGGGGCACAGATACCACTACTAGCCTTTCAGAGCAGAGCCACCACCGATGGACCTTGCTAGAATGAGAGGTGGGAGGGGAGGGGGAGATGCAGATGCTAACTCAAATTCTTTGAAGGAGCCAGGCTTACTGGACTAGTTGAGGCCAGAGGAGACTCTCCGAGACTGTCACCCGGACCCAAACGATCTTACGAGAGCCTCTTTTAGGATGATCAGATTCTTGAACTCGCTTTGAGCAAAAGAACGTAGAGATGGCACATAACTAAAGATGCTCGTCCACGACCTTGGCATTATCTGTGAGCACAATGTTACGCTAAAAATGATCATCATGTACAAGACCAAAAGGCCACCAGTTACTCTCAAACAAAGATGAGATGATAAGGGGGCAGGACAAGGAGGGAACGGGACCTAAAGTAGTAAAAGGCGATCCCAAAGAACTTTCTGGACACGTCGTAGCCAATGGAGCCACGATTGGGGAGCAATTTGTGTAGACTTGGTGAAATGGTGTGCACGGTAAGCTTCCACCCAGCAGAGCCTTAGACTGTTCAGTCCAGGACACCACCTGGGGCGACTCTGAGTTTTATCCTGTGACATGAGCTCACCATGTGGCAGAATCAATTGGCAGCGCCTACCAACCACTCCAAAGGCGGCCCTGCTCCGGGAATGAACCATGTATGGCTGGTGAGTCATCAGGGATGGGAATTGTGTCTCGATGAAGCTGTCCCAGGAGAGAAATTACTGTGAGGATCAGATCCAGGAAGGCAAAGAGCACCGAGACAGAGGCGAGTCAAAAAAGAAAGCTTTTGGCCAAGGGTAGGAGAGAGGAAACGCAGGCCAGAATTGGGGAATGAGCGGGAAGGATGGGCCAGAGAGCTGGGGGACTGGACCGGTATGATAAGAGAAGCACAAAGCCCATGATGACTGCCATTCAGGGGCTCTGAGCTCACCCTCTGTGCATCATGTGTGTTTTGGGTTAACTCTGAAGATGCCCTGTTCAAGCAACATGCCCAGTGATGATGTTTATGCTTATCTACAGGTGGAAAGGAAGCGCCACATTGGAAATGATATCGTCACCATTGTGTTCCAGGAAGGGGAGGAATCTTCTTCTGCCTTTAAGCCTTCCATGATCCGCTCCCACTTTACCCGTATCCTGTGCCTGTGTACCTGCTGCCGGTTAGCAAACGATTGCCCAGCCTCGCTGGATTTCAAATGACCCTCCCGCCAAATGTTATAGTTGCCTTGTTTTGCCTTGTGAGCGTCTGAGACTCCCTGCTTGGGGGGATTTGGAAAAGAGAGCCCCTTTCTTTCTGCATCCAGGGCAGCAGTAGATGGATTTGTTCTCAGAGACTTCTTCCTGACTTTGGAATGACTTCCTCTGTCCTAAAGGAGTCTGTCAAAGGAGGTCTTCCAGCTGGGCCCCGGTGGCAGCGCAGGGGTGGTGTGCGGGGCTGCGGCCCACAGGGTTGACAGTTCAAATCCAGCAGCAGCTCTCCAGGGGCAAGGCTGGGCTTCCGACTCCCACCAGGGCAGGGATGCGAGGAAAAAAAATTAAAATGAGGTCTTCCTTCCACTCAAATAAATGAATTAGAAGGACTGTAGGTAATGAATCCTCTGAGACATTTACTGTAGGTACAGAAACTTGCCAGTAAGATCAAAAGTCAAGACAACATTTTATTGTTGACTCAAAGACCCGCTACATTGCCATCCCTTGAAATAGCAAGAAAGGGTAACAAATATTTTCATTTGTTTTCCCCTGCTTCTCCTAATCCCTCATATTGCAGGCAAAACCCAGTGAGAAGACTGAAGTTCACTGTAATGTCTGAGTCCTGCCCAGCCGGGCAGAAAGAACCCTGGTGGTGTGGTAAGAGAACGAGGAGGCTTTGTACTCTTGTAAAGAATTACAACCTTGGAAACCCACAGGGAAGTTCTACGCTAGGTCAGAGTCCGAATTGTATCCATGGCAGTGAGTTTGGCTTGGAGTTTGACTCAGCCAGACAGGCAAGAAACGTGAACAGGGCTAGCTCGAGAGATACTGTTACATTGGGTCACAGGCCAGAACAAGTTAAATCCTGGGAGAATGGCTCTCCAAGTTACACATAATTGATAAAAGGAAACTAAGAGGGATTTTCTGAACAAATTCTGGTCTGGTCCTCACGTACCCTGGAGGTACCAGTAAAAATGCTTAGAGACAGGACCCCTGAAACTCACTCCATCTGGAAATCAACTTTGACTTTTCTATTAACTTTTCTGTTAACCTAATAGTGTAACCTCTAAGCTGTGAACGTTTTAAATGGATAAATTCCTTCCACGAGGGCAGGGAAGAAAATGGCTGTGTGTATAGGAGCATAACTTAATAAGGGCTCTCTTGGGGCTCGCCCCTGCTCTCAAAGTGTTATCTTGCTATGCTCACTGAGATTTAAAACTAATATTCCCTGACTTCCTGCAACAGTTCTTGTAGAACAGAGAACTTTCCAAGTGCATGCAAGAGGGTGTGTGTGTGTGTGTGTGTGTGAGAGAGAGAGAGAGAGAGAGAGAGATTTTGAGATAGCCAATATTTTTAGTATCTTCCTCATTAAGTTTGTTTTAGATTTGGGGCTTGGCACGCATGTTTTTGGAGAGGGATGAGCGCATCATTAATGCAGAGTCATTCCACCTAGTCTGGCATCGAGCGGGTTGGAAGCGCTTTGAAGGGTTGATGACTTGTTAGCCTGAGCTAAGGAGAGGTAGGGAGGGAACATAGTGGAAGGAGGGAGGAGAAGGAAAAGCTAATGAGACTATTTTAGACTCAGCCCGCCCTGCTGCAAGCCAAGTGGATTCTGCTCAGACTGCCACAGGCGACATGGTTTATTTTGTTTTGTCTTGTTTCATTTGCCAAAGCTGGAAGGAGAGAAGGGGAAGTTATAGAGTGGAAACATTTAAATTGCTTAAATGTGTGGGGTGAAATAAATGACTAATTCCCTCTTGGAATATTTGGCCAGGGGGGTTGCTCTCTCTCTGCTTGGTTGGCTGCTTCATTGTAGGGGCTTTATTTATATTGCTTTTCTGCAGATTTGGGCAGTTAGTACTTTCCCCAAAGAAAGAGGCCATAGAAGTTGAACCTCGTCCTGGTGGTCTTGCACGTCTGCATGGGAAAGATGTGCCACCATCAGAGGGCGAAGTGCCCCAATAAAATGATTTATTTAAAAAAAAAGGAGGGGGGAAGAGGAGCTTATACCAAGGGCTTGAGTAGAAAATATTTGGAAATGAATATGGCAACCATGTGTAAAAATACACTTGACACAAATGATGTACTGAATGTTATAAGACCTGTAAGAGCCCCTAATAAAATCATTGGGGGGGAAAAAAAGAGGGCGAGGTGCCTTAAGCATAGAAAATACTGGTCAAGAATAAATTCTGCACAAGGAATTTTCAAAGGGCAAGGTGTTGACCACCAGTATTAAGGTTCTTGATTAACTTCTTTAACCAGTATCACAGATATTTTTGCCTTAGTGAGGTATGATCAGCAAAATGACAATTACAGGTAGGTTATGACTTTATCTCAATTTTTTGTTCTAATTTTCATGTCTACTCACGATTTGACATTGATTTTCAGAGATTCTTGGTAGCCATCCTCCTTGGCTGATTTATTTGTGTCTCCTCACCTGGTAGAATTTTCTTAACGGCTACTGTCTCTTTGGAAAAAATATACATGTGTGTTGTCTAGAGGGTAATCGATCCAAGGGTCAAAACTAGTTGGACATTTCATTGTCCATGCTGATGGGAACAGGTTTGATATGTCCCCTTCCCTAGGCTGCATCCTCGCCAACTTATGACTGCTCTCCATGAGCAAATATCTATCTATAAAAAAGGCATGAAAGAGTTGGATTAGAATCCCAGTTCCTTGGGATCCCCAGTTCCATCCCTTGGGAACTGTGAGGCCTTGAGAAAAGGTGTTTATCTTTGTGAGCCCCAGACTTGCTCTGTGAAAGAAGATCGTGCCAAGGCCTTGGCAAGTTTAGTGATTTGATAGGACACCTGAAATTACCAAACGAGCTGCCTCAGGGCGTGTGGGTGCCCAGTGGGGCAGCCACCGTTCCTCTTCCGGGGGTACCCTGTCCAGCATGTGGTGGGCTGGGTCACAAAGGATGTCAGAAGACTTGGCATCTAACAGTCCTTTGAGTGAGTTACAGGGAAGCACTGGACGGTGGTGGGGACCCTGACAGCCCAGGCAATTCCTGCCTGCCATGGAATGGGTATCCCTAACACGTCCTAGAAGGGGCTGGGTGAAATTGGGGTCCAACTATTGGCGATCTTAGGGACAAGTAACTCCGAAATGTTCTCTATGTAGGCTGAAGATATTTTCGGAAGAAAGCGTGCCACTCTTTGGCCCGCCCTTGCCATCCCCACCGGTGTTTACAGACCACCAGGAATTCAGGGACTTTTTGCTAGTGAAATGTAAGTGTTCTCTTTTGATCTTCCCCCAACCCCCACCCCACAACTTGTTCTATATTAGAATACATGTCTTCAAATTCTCCCAGGATGCCATATAAATTGTGTAATTATTTCATGTGCTATTGTTTGGTTTGTTTTTTTTTTGGGGGGGGGGGGGGTTACATGAAGCATTTCATTTCTTAGTAGTAATGGATGGGTTTGCTTATGTCCTTATTTACACTTACCCCTCCTCATCCTGGCCCACAATCTTTCTTTCGACCTCAGGTTCTAAAGGGGTCATTGCTGAATCCCTGCTTATAAGAGCTGCGTCTACTGTCTTCGCTAGCGTGTAGGACGTAGGTAGAGGAATGAACAGGGATAGAGACAGTGCGTGTGTATATACATATCTGTATGTATGTATTTATGGGCAGAGAGTTGTTGCGGAGGGTGGCCTTGCGTGAGAGTGAGAATCGGATGTGCCAGACTTGACTGCCCTAGACTTCACTCCCAAAACACATCACTGCCATGGTCCTTCCAAAGCGTGTATCGTCACACCACCCAAGCACCAGATCCCACGAGCTGGTGAAGACAGACGTGAATTCCACTGGTGGCCTAGTGGTGACACTTCGGACTGCGATCCACAAGATCCGAAGTTTGAAACCACAGGCTTGGACGCTCACAGAGGCAGTTCCACCCTGCCCTGTTGGGTCCCCCTGAGGGCCTCCGTTCACTGGCAGGGATTTTGGTTTGAGTTCTCCTGATATTACAAGTACCCGGTTCTGAGGCCCTATCTTCCGATCCACAGAACTCTTCTCACTCCCCTACCCAGAGTCTTCCTTGATTATTGGATGTGGACATTCCCGTGGTGGAGCTGCATCATGGCTCCGACCACTGCGTTCTCTTCATGGAGGTCCTTTGACGGCAGCTGCTGGGTTTCCCTGTCCTCTGTGGAGATGCTGCTTTCCCCACACTGCTTCCGGGCACGCGGGGCATTGCAGCTGCACGCCCCGCATTAGGCTTTGCCTAATGCCATCACGATTTCTCTGCAGTTTGGGAGGAAATGCTCTCTCTCCTGCCTAACCCCACCATGGCCACTGGCTCTAAGGCAGCATCGATTCATGCCAAGGCTCACAGGATCTTGTATATAAACAGCTGCCCCATCAACTTCCAGTCTCAGTCCTCCGTCTGAGAGCCAACCCCCTCAGGCCAGGGAAAAAGATAGGTGCCGGACAGTCCCTCCTTTGTCTTCTTGATATCCATGAGCAGGAAGGCTCTCTCAGCAACAACAGGAACGTTTCTCAGTACATCTACCCATGCAGTTGGTGTTCCAAGCGATGGGTGACTTAATTGCAGAATTATTCCAGACCAGCCAGTCACCTCCCCGCCTTCAGAAAAATCCCTCCAACCCACCTGCATCCAAAACTTAATTCTGGGAGGTTGAGGGACTGAAGGATGCCCCTGCTGTGGCCTCCTCTGCTGTCACTGACACCAGGCCGGGGGGTTCTCACCCGCAGACACCTGCGAAGCTTTCCCTCTGGCTACCACTCGCAAAAGATGGTCTCTCTCTAATATCTCTATGGCTGATTTCAAGGCTAGAACAGGGCTCAGAGACTCAAATGCTTGGATGTTGAATTTTACAGAAGGAAGAGAGGCAAAGGCCTCCACCGACACCCAATTTATTGCATTTCGGAACGCGAGTCTGGTATTGCCCGCTAGTCTGATTTCCTAAATTAAGCCACAAATAGGAAATGACTTGATTCTTGAAAAAAAAAAAAATCACAGAGCCCATACTTTACTGTGTGTTACCAGTTCAAAGATAGAGAGCAAGAAACAACGAAAACCAAGAATAGACTTAGCAGCTAGAGGCAGAAAAGTTCTTGGAAACGTGGGGCTCAGGGATTTTTTTTTTTTTTTGGTAGTGTGCCAGTAACAGCAAGGGAGAGATAACTAAAGTGGTGTAAATCGTTTAACCCCTGACTTGAGGGTCACTAGCAACACGAAGAATTTAGCTGGCCAGTGGAATCGGCCAGTTTATATGGACTCAGTCAACAGAGTGACTTTCTTCAGCTTCTGTAGCAACCGCGGGCTAATTAAAATGAAAAATTTAGCTAAGAGGGAGTGCAGAATGGAGACCCAAAGCCCATCTGTAAGCAACTGGACACCCCCTTACAGAGGGGTCACAGGGAGGAGATGAACCGGTCAGGCTGCAGTACAACACCAATGAAACATACACCTTTCCTCTAGTTCTTTAATGCTTCCACCCCCAAGAAAGACACACACACTATCATGATCCCAATTCTGCCCTACAAATCTGGCTAGACCAGAGCATATACACTAGTACAGATAAGAGCTGGAAACACAGGGAATCCAGGACGGATAAACCCCTCAGGACCAATCATGAGAGTAGTGATACCAGGAGGGGAAGGGGACGATGGGGGGAAATGGGGGAACCAATCGTTAAGAATCTCATATAACCTCCTCCCTGGGGGACGGACAATAGAAAAGTGGATGAAGGGGGACGCCTGACAGTGTAAGACATGGAAAAATAATAATGATTTATAAATTATCAAGGGTTCGGGAGAATGGGGAAGAGAGAGGGAAAAAACTGAGGAACCAATACCAAGGGCTCAAGTGGAAAGAAAATGTTTTGGGAATGATGATGGCAACAAATGGACAAATGTGTTTGACACAATGGATGGGTGGTGATAAGAGTTGTACGAGTGGTCCCCAATAAAATGATTTTTTAAAAAGAAAGAAAGAAAATTCAGGTGAGCTAAAGATGGAGCTTAAAAAGTAGGCCTATGGTGAGACCTCACTCAAAATTAGAGACTATCAGAGACATACGTAATTTAAATCCCTAAGTTTAAATGTCTTGCCCCAGACAAGCTCAGCTTGACTCCAGCACTGAGACGCTATCTAGGAAGTTCAGTCTATGGACATCTGTCCCTTGCATGAGAAAAATCAGTAACGTTTGCTCAGTGCCATGCCACATACTGTACTCTCTATATACCGCACCTCATTTACATTCGTGCAGTAATTCTCTAAGGATACACAGTTGTGCCTATTTCGCAAGGCAGGAAATTGAAGCCAAAAGAAGCTAGCAGTAGAACTGAGATTTGATCCCCTTAACTGTCTTGACAGCAGACTCCTAGCCTCCCTTGCACATTTCCTATTCTGTGCCCCAATGTGTAACTGGAAATTCCATGATCAGTGTCTCGTGGGTTAGTCAGCCACGAAAACTTCAGCTCTTTCCCAGAAGGCATGTCTACAACCCCCACTATTCTGCTTGTTGATAGATGCCGTTGAGTTGGTTTGAACTCATGACCACCTTATCTGTGAACAACAGAACAGAAGCACCGCTTGGTTTGGTGCCATCTTTACAGATGGTTATGTGTGAGCTCAGCATTGCAGTCCATGTGTCTGTCCATCTCAAGGAAGGTCTTCTCTCTTCTCCGACCTTCTATTTTAACAAACGGGTTGTCCTTTTCCAGGGACTGGTCCCTCCTGATAACATGTCCAAAGTCTGTGAGACAAAGTCTCCCCGTTTTTTTGCTTCAAAGGAGCATTCTGATTGTACTTCTTCCAATACAGATTTGTTTGTTCCTTTGGCAGTCCTTGGTAATTCCGATATCCTTCACCAACATATTCATGCAAACGCATCAATTCTCTGTGCGTCCTTTTTCATCGTCCAGCTTTCCCATGCACATAAGGTGCTTGAAAATATCAGGCACACCGTGGTCCTCAACGTGATATGCTTCGCTCTTCGATGTCTTAACGGGATCCTTTGCAGCAGCTTTGCCCAGTGCGATGCATTGACTACATGAGAACTGGTTGGGGATCCAAGAAACTGAAATCCTTGCCAAGTGCAGTCCCTTCTCCATTCGTCGTGATGCTGCTTATTGGTCAAGTTGTGTGGGGTTTTGTTGCTTTACATTGAGTTGTAATCCACACCGAAGACTGTATTTGTTGATCCTTCATCAATAAGTACCTCAAGTCCGCTTCTCCTTCAGCCAGCAAGGTCGTGTCATCTGCATATGACAGGTTGTTAATAAGTTCTTCTCCCACCCTGATGCCACATTCTCAGAGCCTATGCTCAGCATATAGATTGAATAAATATACTGAGAAGACACAACCCTGATGCAGACATTTCCTGGCTTTAAACCATTCCGTATCCCCTGTCTATTCAAACCACTACCTCCGGATCTATGTACAAGTTTCTCATGAAAACAATGGATGTTCCAGAACTCCCGTTCTTCACAATGGTATCCATAGTTTACAATCCACACCGTCAAATGCCTTTGCATAGCCCACAAACACAAGGGAACACCTTTCTGGTCCTCTGTGCTTTCAGCCACCCGACATCAGCAAATATGTCTTCAATTTCCATTAAGATTCCATCTTCCAACAAAATGCACCCAGTGTATTTTCACTCCCTGCTGAATGACATCCTCGTGTTTTGCTTCAGTGTGTTAGCTCAGTGGGTGGACGGGGAGATGATTGAATGAATAGACAGATGGAGGGGTGGGTGGCCAGAATGAGTGAGTGGGTAGACTGATGATGGAGTGCAGTGCTAACGAAGTCTTCAGAAAAACAGGTGTACTCTTTGTTCAGGAAACTTGCAGTCCAATAGGACAAGCCCACTGGACATACGTATTGCTGCTTTGGATCTGGACAGGGAACTCTAGAGCTTTCTAGAGCCTTCTTGCGTAAAGGAGACAGCATGGCAATAGCAAGACCTGTGTTGATCCGCCCACTGTGAGACATGCCCAGGGGAAGACCGTTTTTTCCACGTCACGCTAATGTCTGTGATTTTCTTCGTAACTTGATTTGCCTAGTAATTAATGGTGAAAAAGCCACGCTGGAAACCCCAACATTTGCCCAGAAACGCCGGCGTACTCTGGATATGTTGATTCGCTCTTTGCACCAGGACCTGACGCCTGATTTGCACAAGGTAAGGCTGGCGCAGTGGGCCGCTCTGCTTTTCACGGGTGTCTAAGTTGGAAGCAGGAGCTCAGCCATGAGGTCCTGCTTAGAGAACGACAGAGACCACCCTGATTCTTGCTGTCAAGACAGTCCTGTGGCCACCACGGACTGGAGCGTGTGTGTCATAAATCCAGGCTCCGAGGATGTTAGGGTGTAGACAGGCAGGGCAGGGGGGGGAGGAAACTATTATGAGTCCATAGCCCCTGGAACATTGCAGAGTGTTGTTTGGGGGGGGGGGGGCGGAGGGTTTCCTTGGTGATAGTGACTCAACATTAGTAGAACTGACGAATAAGGAAAAAATGGGCCTGGTCCAGGGAGAGTAACCAACCGACCAACCAACCAAAAAACGCAAGCTTACTGCCTTCGAGTCTATGCTGTGTCATAGGGACCATACAGGACAGGGCAGAATCGCCCCCCGAGTTTCCAAGATTGTAGCGCTTTACCAGAGTAGAAGCCTGTCTTTCTCCCGAGGGTGGCGGGTGGTGTCAGACTGCTAACCTTGAAGTTCGCAACCGAACTTGTAATCACGCCGCCACGCTGCCAGGACTCCCAGAGGGAGAGTGGGTGCTGTTAAAAGCCTTATCTGAAGAGTCAGGGCCATATTTAGGAAAGAAATCGACCCTCGTGTTGACTGCCAACCTTCGTCGTGCCCGACACTTCCTAGGCCTCCGCAGAGCCTCCCGGATCAGACACAGCACCTTCCCGGGGAACCCACTGCCCCGAGGGACGCGCCCTGTGCTCGTTCGTGCAAGGGAAGCAGACTCCGTGGGAACTCGACAGATGCGGGGAATGCATTTGCAGCAGGGAAATAATCACTGTTGGAAAACCCCTCTTGAACCAAGAAACACAAGACCGGGAGGGAGACGCCCGTAGAACCCACACGGTCCTAGAGTGCAAGAAACCCCATTCATGACGGGTGTTAATAGAGGCAGCGTCAGTGCCGGGAGCTCACGGGGTCCACGGAGAAGCTCATTATGCTCTGAGTCGGGGGTTCTCACCGTCCTCAGGCCGCCACCCTTTCATACAGGTCCTCAAGTTGCAGTGACCTCCCCCTCCCCCAACCATAAAGTTATTTTCGTTGCTACTTCGTCACTGTCATTTTGCTACTGTTATGAATCGGGGGACCCCCAGGAAACCCCCACAGGGGTCATGACACACAGGTTGAGAGCCACCGCTGCTCTAAGTGCTCCTGTAGTCATTCCCGCGCAGCACAGACCCCACACCATTCGAGCAGATTCGAGCAGATGGCACAGATTGGGCCACCCGACACCCAGGCTGCCATCAAAGGACCCACCCTCAGCACATTCCATTGTTGCTTCCAGCAGGGAAGAATGCAGAGAGGGGACCACGATGGGTGCATAAGATTCTCCGGGTTTTGATTGATGGTCCCATCGGTGGGATTTCTCTGATCCCAGACAATGGAAACTGAGTGGTCCCGTTAAATACCCTTCTAGCTCCGTATACTTCTCTTTCACAGAAATGAATACCCGTGATCATCCTCTCATGACTTACTTAAGCTCTCCCCCACCCCGCCCCTTAGATGCCAGACTCCACCAAGGACAGAGACTCTCTCACATTCCCCACACTGGCAGAGTTGTAGGAGCGCAGGCAATACCTGCTGGTTGAAGGAGTGTACCCAGTTCTAAGACGATGGTTTGGTAGAGACTTAGCTCATGTGTGTGCAGCATATTTACTTAAGGGGTGCCCACCACTACCCTGGCATGCTCGGCCTCGTTGAATCCTCTTAACCTACCTAGGGCCTAGCGATGAGCCCCGTAAAGCAGCTGAAGCGCTCATGCACTCACTTGCCCAAGCTTCCCCTATGGAGCAGCGTGTCACCTCCCTGGGGATGGCGTAGAACCCAGCGAGTTGTGTTCCGACAACGCTCTCTGAGAAGGGCCTACCCAGAGCTGTGCCCGCTGGGGGCCCCGGGACCTCCCTGTGGATGAGTGAGTAAGAGATGGAGCTGCTGGTTTGCCTGATTTCGAACCCCCTGCCCTCCCCCGAGGCGTGGTGCCCCCTCTCCATATGAAGCCCTAACATCTAGGGGCCTGGGGTCACAGACGCCACGAGGTGGGCCCCTGGCGCCAAGGCCGGCAGTCTGAACAGGCTTCCTACCCCCCAGTGAAGACTTTGTCACGTCTCAGAAACTCACGGGGCGCTTCGGCCCTGCCCTCCGCGCTTGCTATGCGTTCGCATCCACTC
>PVJH01044393.1:0-13020 GCA_004026705.1 Nesogale talazaci | reverse complement strand
CGCCTCGCGCGTCCCCGCTCCCCACCCTCCGGCGCGCTCGTCCGACACGCCGGCCCTCACTTTGATTCGCTCCAGGTGCTTGAGGACGTGCTCCCGCCGCCGACCTGGAGCCCGCTTCCCCCCGGCACCCCCGGGGCCGCCGCCGCCGCTCCCGGCTCCGCTGTTCCGCTCCGATTTCGAGCTGGGCGCCATTTTCACCCCCTCCCTCCACTTCCGGAGCAGCCGGCCCCTTCGCCCCACCCCCGCCGCCTTGTCATTGGCCCTGCCTCGGGTCTGGAGCCCGCCGGTTGGGTGAAAGCCCGCTCAGGGGGCCTCTTCCCGCTGCGTCTGTCCATCAAAACCGTCTCGGCTCTTGATTGGAAGAGGCGGAACAGCGTCGCCCTGTTCCCACCTACTCTTAAGGATGTACCAATCAGGACCTCGTATGGTTTCCTCTTCCAGAGGACATTGATCCAATAGGCGGAGACCCTGTCCGTCTAAGTGGCTTCACGCCCTCCAGTGGTGGGTTTCCATGGAGATCCCAGGCAGTCCTGACCAGTGGGCGGAACGATGGAAGTCTGTGGTCCAGCAGGGCTGGGACACCATCCCTGAACTCACCGGGCCCACGCGGAGTGGCCTGGAGACCTGACCAGCGTCTGGGGGCTTCTGGACCCCACCGAGGCAGTGAATTTGCTCGGGGTGGGATTTGATGGAAAAGCCCATCCGTCAGATGGGCCGTAGCAGGCAGCCTTACTCGTCTGTAATGATGGCGGCGAGGGTAATCATAGCATCAAGCCCGTACGTAAAGCAAAAACCCAACAAACTTAGGGCCGTCCAGTCGATTTCCGGCTCATAGGGACACTATAGGTCAGGGTAAAACTCCCCCTGTAAATTTCTGAGTCTGTAACTCTTTTCAGGGAGTAGAAAACCGCGCTTTTCTCCCTCAGACTGGCTAGTAGATTTGAACTGCTGAGGTTGACATTAGTATAAAGTGACCAGATTTAAGCAGGACACTATTGACCCAGGGGTGGGGGGTGGGGGTGGGTTCTTGATTAAGAATTTGGTCTACATGGAGCAACGGAAATTTTCATAGAACACAAAAATAGTAATGTAATATATTTCTTTTAATTTCTTTTTTTTTTTTTAGGCATCACTGCCCTCTGGTGGTGGGAGTAGGAGGTCCAGCCTTTGCTCCTGGGAGCTGGAATTGAACCTCCAACCCAGTGGGTCTCAGTCCTGCGCACAACCACTATGCCACCGTGGCTCAACCCTATTTTAATTTCAAAACGCCGCGGGACGAATGTTACAAAGCGGGACGGCTGGCCACCTTACAGTAGCTCCACACGCGTATGATAGTGAGTGCTGCTCGCCATAAAGTCTGCCTATCCGGCACTGTCTGGTTTGGTCCTTCCAAGTCCAGGCGACAGGTCACTGTTGTTAATAGATCCAGTTTACAGGTGATGGTCGTCATCGGAAGGAAAGGAGACCACTGGTGGGGTGTCTGCCGGGTGCATGGGCTTCGCTGCATCAACTCATGTCATCTGCACAACAGCCCTGGAGGGAAGTGGTAGCTCCATATGGTTGTTGGCAGCTGACCTCGAGGTGGCCCCAGCCCAGGGGGAGTCCGTGGCCCAGCTGGAGAAAATTCTTCACCCAACCCTGTGCCTCGTACGCACGTGAAGGTTGAACCGTGACGAAGGAAGACCGGGGAAGCGAAGTACCCACAGATTAGCGTGTCACTTAGAGGCCAGGATGGTGAGCCGCCCTCACATGCAGGGCATGTTGCCGGGAGAAACCAGTCCCTAGAAAAGGGCATCATGCTTGGTAGAGTTGTGTGGCAGCAGAGAGAGAGGGGGAGAGAGAGAGAGCCCTTCAACAGGATGGACAGACACAGTGGTGCAACCCTCAGAGCAAAGGGAGGGTGGCACAGGTCCGGGCAGTGTTTACTTCTGTGGGGCAGAGGCTCACTGTGAATTGGAACCGACTCGATGCCATCTAACAACATCCGTCCATCCATCCGTCCATCCATCCGGCCGTCCATCCGGCCAGCCGGCGTCACCTAGCTGAGGGACTGAAAAGGGAAGCGCTGTGATCCTCCAAGCCTTTCCTTCTGGCCCATCCTTGTCCAAAAGCTCTACGTTGACCTGTTCAGCTTCCTGGAAGCAGAAAAGCCTCCATGGCCAGAGAGGTGGTGACTGTGCGTGCGGAACATCCACCAGCCGTCTGTCACCCAGGACCGGAGCCTTTGTGGCCATTCCCTCGTCTGGGGTCAATTGGAGGATGAAGAGTGGAAGGGGGGAGTCTAGCCTGTCAATCTGGGGAGAGCCCATGAGACCTCTGTGTGGGCGTGGCTTTCTCCTGAGGATTCTGGGAAATCCGGCCGTAGTTCCCCCTTGGAGGTTGAGAGACTCACTCCTGGGTTCCTTGGAGACGCTCAACTGACAAGACACGGGCTGACTCCCTGTGGGACATCCCGGAGGAGAAGCCACATGGGCTTACTCTGATGGAACCAGACCTCTGAAGCCAGAAAAGCCTCATAGAGACTCTGTCAGTGCTGAGATGCTTGAGAAGCCACAGAGAGGTCCCTGCCAGTGCTGAGATGCTTCTGCCATCACTGGATACACAAGACTCTGCACAAGACTGACTTATGATTGTCTTGGCGTCATTGCATGTACTTTGTGAGTCTGAAGAGGACTTATAGACAAATGTGCAAATATCGGACTTAGGAACTTGGACTGGACTGGATTGGGATGCTTTCTCGATGTTCCATTCCTCTCGTATATAAACCTCTCTCCTTACTTACACATGCGTGTTTATGAATTTGTTTTTCTAGTCTACCCAGACCCACACAGCCATCCAGGGTGCCGCCCGGAGTAGCTGACACACATGCTCTCAGAAACAACCTATCGTCGTAAAAATCAGAGGGAGGAAGTGCATAATGTTCTCTACGCAGCGAAAACGAAGCTCTCGGCGCTGGAGCGACAGATGCCACGGACCACTAGCAAGGAGGTGCCTGGGGCAAAGTCAGTGGGTTCCAACTCGTTTCACATGAAGGCTAGACATCGGTGGGACAGAAAAAGGGCGTTCAGTGACAAACAGGAGGAGGAAGAATGCGGGCAGAGACAGGGTGTGCGGGGAGGAAGGATTGAGAATGGCATGACGGACTAGAGCAGGACCCGACACGGGGGAGGGCGAGGGGCGTGGATCCAGGAAGGCCCTGGGAAGTAGGGTCCAAGTCAACCCATCTCTCTGTCATCGAGTCAATCCTGACCCAGGGTGACCTATAGGACACGTGGAAGGGCCCCTGTGGGTTTCTGAGACTGTGAGCAGACCGCCTCATCCTTCTTCCTCTGAGTGGCTGGTGGTTTGGAACTGCTGACCTGGACACTAGCAGCCTCAACAGGTAGCCACTGCACCACCAGGGCTTCCCTGTAAGGGGCGTGTGTGTGTGTGTGTGTGCGCGCGTGCGTGCACGCGCACGCGCCTTAGTCTTAAGTTTAAAGGGTAGCCTCTAGAAGGTTTTATAGTGGGAGATGACAGAAGCGGAGAAGTGGTTTTAAAAGATCTTTGCTATCTGCAGGAGGAAGTAAAGATCCACGCATCCGCGATGTGATAAATAAATCGCAAATAAATACATAAATGCAACAGAGTAAAATGCTCCTTGCAGAAGAATTCCCGCCCAGGAACGTAGACAGGGACAATGTAGATAGAATAAGGGAAATAGGAGATCACCACCAGACAAACACCACAGTCGTCATTGCCACAGGCAAGGTCAATCAATAGATGCTAACGTGAGGGAGTGAAGCTCTCGGCAGAAATGAGACGCTTGCCTAGCTTCCAAGTCTCTCTCCCTCGCATATGTATTCATGACAGTGGAGTTTTACCTGTGTCCCCACATTTTTGGATCTCCCGCTCAGCTTCGTCTCTCGCCCCTCGAGTGTGGCCTGGAGTTAGGGACTCATTCCTAAGGAAGAGATTATGGAAAGGGGAAAACAGGAGCTTGAGCCAGAAAAGAAAAACACCCCGGGCAAAAGATGAAGGTCAATGTCACCAGGACACATGCCTGTGGTGGTGGTGGACCCCGGATGGGCTGCAGTGAGGAAGACTTTGCACCTTGGTAGTTGTGTTAGACAGGGTTCTCTAGAGAAACAAAACCAGGACACTAATTATTTTATGTATTTATTTATGTAATTAGAAAGATATCTAACATAAGAAATAAACAGCTGATCTATAAAGCAGTATGGATGGCTCACTTGCGTGAGATAGCCAGTACCGTGGCAGTCTTTCGCCTCTAAAGGGTTCCGCTGGGTAATCCTTTGTAGAGCGATCCGGGCTATCCCGCCACAAAAAGCAAACAGCAAAGCAGGTCACCAACAGGCAGCCAGATGACAGGGTCCGACAGTCCCCAGCTCAAGAGATGTTTATTCCAGGAGTGTGGCGACACAGGGCTTGAAGGAACCTCAGCTCACAGTGACACAGTCCACGGATGAGGTTTCCCGCTTGCGAATTGAGGCACAGGACAAGCAAGGCAGTTGACTAGTCTGAAGACCCAAGAGCAACAGAGAGAAACAAAGGTCATGAGTCATTTATATCACCGCCCTGCTATTGATGTCAAACGTGTTCACTGGCCACGATGGCACAACAAACCTATCACAGTGGTCAAGAGACCCCCCGTTGAACCATCACTGACCTGTGGTCACTCTATTGACAACAGAACCAATGTCCCCCTCCTGAGCCTCTTGAGCTTCCCTCACGGCAGGTGCGGGGCCAGCCCACCTCACCGGGGGGCTCCCTCAGCCCAGCGGGGCCCCTCCCTCACGAAGTAAGATACGCTCTTCAACAGAGCCTGAGGAGGGGCAAGCGAGCAACGCAAGCGGCGCTCTGTCTCCGTCCAGCAGACTCCCACCAGTTGATGGTCGAGCACCCTCACCAAGATGGAGTGAGTCCTCACACGGTGGCTGCAATCACGACCTCCAACCTGACCATGGCCCAGACCTGGGCAGTGTGTCCTTCTGTCCTGCACGGGATCCCTATGAGTTGGACCCAAGCGGACAGTGTCTGAGAAGAACCATTCTCAAACATAGATCTCTCACGTCCTCATCCTTGCTTGTCTTGGTCTGGAGGTGCCGCTGAACGCTGTGCATTATGGGGGATCCCACCGGTCTCTGACGCGTGTTGTTAGGGACAGTGGAGGCAGCGAAGATTCATAGTGACATTCTGTACCACAGAAGGAAACACTGACTGCCCGGTCCAGCGCCCACTTTCCCAATTCTTCTTATGTTTGAGAAGCAGAGACCAAGACATTGCTTCAGATCAGAGGAGACGAAGGATACGAAGGATACGTGCTAACTAAAGGCCATGTAGTGCCTTGGGTAGGACTGGACCAGAACAGGACGTTAGTGAGAAAACTTTCGTACTAGTCTATTCTGTCGCAGTAGAGTATGATAGCGGTGTTCATTGATATGTTTGTCTTGAACAAAACACCCTGATGATTCAGAGGTTCCATCTCAAGTCCAAGCTGAAGCTGAACAGAATTCAAACGAATCCACAACCTGGAGTATAACCCCCCCCCTTGAATATAGAGACGCTCTCAAAAATAGATTGGATACACGGATGACGAATGACCGAGAATCAGACGAATTGTAGGATCACTTCAAGAACTTCACATCATACCCAGAGAAAGCGAAACGTCCTTAAAAAGAGGAGAAAGAGAAAAAAGACCAAAACAAAAAGAAGAAGATACTCTGATACTTGATCTTGGACCAATTGGGTCAGGCAGGGTTCTGTAGAGAAACAAAAGCAGGACACTTATGATTTTATACACAAGGAGAAGGAATGTAATAGCTAATACGTCCACATAGTAGTACAGAGGGTTTGGTGCAATTCACGTCCGTGGAACAGTTCATATACCGGAAGTCCTTCCACCCAAGTGGGCTGCTGGGTCAAAGGTTAAGGATTCGGATAGCAGAGTCTTCCCTCGGGCAAGGCAGGCCAAGTCTGCTCCCAGGCAGCAAACAGCAGGGTGGGTCACCAACATTCAGGAGCTTCGGGAAGCAGGCCCAGGTGGAATATCCAACTCAAGCCATCAAAGGCAACAGGACGCACCATCCTCAACCTCAAGGGACGTAAGCACCAGCGGCATGGAGACGCAGGTCTCGAAGGTGCCTCAAGCTCTAGCGACCCGAGCCATGGGTTGGCTGAGCCCACAGGTAGTGTAGCCCACAGGTTGAAGCAGAGCACCAGCTAGAGCAAATGAACGGAACGGAAGACGTAAACGAGCCGAACAGAAGATTTCAAAGGGTGGTCCCAGAAGGCTAAGCCAAGTGTTAAGATGAAATTTGCAAAGACGTGGAGTCAGTGAGTCGTAAGGGAAGAACACACATGGCATTTCTCAAGAGGAAAGACCTGAGTCAGAAACCCAAACTTCAAGTGGCAATATTGACACATTCTACGGGTGAAACTGAGTGCCACAGGCAGCTTTAAGAGAAAATGGGATACGCACAGTCATGGTAGACTAGAGAAACAAATTCATGGACACTCATATGTGTATAAGAAAGAGCTGTATACACCAGAGGGCAGTGATGCCCAAAAAAAAAAAAAAAAAGAGCTTTATAAAGTAGATAAATTATGCATTGAGAAAACAGCCTTGCCCAGTCCAGATCAAGTCTATAAGTCCAATATTGGCCCAACTGTCTGATACCAATCTATAAAGTCCTCTTCAGACTCACCAAACATATGCAATGACACCGAATGCAGGACGATCACAGGCCAATGGATGGGTGTGCTTGTGAGTCTAGTGGTGGTGGAAGCATCTCAGTGCTGGCAGAGGTCTCCACCGGGCTTCTCCAGCTCCAAGCCTCTGACTGCCATCAGCCTGTCTCCATGTGGTTTGTCAATGAGGATGACTCGAAGGGATTGAGCCTATGCCCCGCCTCCAATGGAAACTATTTACCTCCTTAGCACCTCCAAATGAGCCCATCAAGTTGTGACCCAATTGACAGGCTAGACTTCACTCTGAATTCTCAAATTGACAACAGATTATGTCACTACCCCAGTACCTCAAAGAATCAATTGGCATTCAACCATTTCAGGAGGTGGCATGTGTTCAAAACTGATTAGGTAATGATGGAAATCGAAAATGCGCTGAGGACATTAAAACAAAAAAGTTCTAGGGCTGAGCCCCGGTGGCATAGTGGTTGTGCGTGGGACTGCGGCCCACTGGGATGGAGGTTCAATTCCAGCTCCACAGAGCAAAGGCTGGGCCTCCTACTCCCACCACCTGGGGACAGTGATGCCCCCCCAAACAAACAAACAAACAAAACAAGTTCTAGGTAATTGACAGGCCACCGACTGAAAGGGGTCAACATACAGATGCAGTTCTGGGGGTGCTCAGTCAGCCATGCCAGGAGATTTGGAGAACACCCTGCCGACCACCTGGGAGAGATTCGTGTTCATGCCCATTCCTAAGAAGGTGCTCCAACAGAGTGTGGAAATGATCCCACCGTAGCACCCATGCCATCCGAAAGTCAAATGAGGCAGCCTTCCACGCAGAGGGAACTGCCAGAAACTCGAGGTGAACTCGTGTTCCTTCAAGGTCACCGTTGTTAGGGGCCGTCAACCCAGCCTCACTCACAGCAACCTTATGTGCCACAGAATGGAAAACGCTGCCTATCCTCACGATTCTGTGTCATGCTCACAGTTGTCATGTCTGAGCCCAGGGTCACAGCGACTGTATCATTCCATCTTGTTGCGGGTCTTCCCCTTTCTTTCTTCCTTTCTTTCTTTGCTGACCCTCTCCCAAGCCTGATGCTCTCTTTCGAGGACTAACCACTCCTGGTTCCAAGTCCAAAGTACATCAGAGGAAGGCTCACCCCCTTCAGTTCTAGGGAACGTTATGATCGTGCTTCTCAGACAGATATGCTTGCGCTTCTGGCAGTCCATGATGCTGTCAATATGCCTCCGGTACCATCATTCAAATGGATCAATTCTGCTTCGGTCTTCCGTACTCAGTGTCCACCTTCCATGTGCATATGAGGTGACTGAAAATATCATGATGATTGGAATACCAAGCTTGACTAGATGCTTGCATTTTTTTTTGTGTGTGTGGGGGAACATCACTGCCCTCTGGTGGGAGTGGGAGGCCCAGCCTTGCTCCTGGAGAGCTGCTGCTGGATTTGAACCACCAACCCAGTGGGCTGCAGTCCCGCACTCAACCACTATGCCACCGTGGCTCAGGCCTACATGCTTGCATTTTGTCTATGTGTTTAGTCCTGGTAGGCTAGAGAAACAAATTCAGAGACACGCATATGCATATAAGAAAGAGCTTTATATGAATATTGAGAAAACATCTCAACCCAGTCCAGATCAAGTTCATAAGTCCGATGTTAGTCCCTATGTCTGTTTTTTGGGGGGTTTTTTTGGGGGAGGCCATCACTACTCTCTGGCGGTGGGAGTAGGAGGCCCAGCCCCACTGCTGGAATTGAACCTCCGTCCCAGTGGGCCGCAGTCCCGCGCACAACCACTACGCCACCGGGGCTCAGTCCGTTAGTCCCTATGTCTGATACCAATCTATAAAATTCTCTTCAGACTCAGGAAACACAAGAAATGGCACCGAATGCAAGATCACAGGCCAGTGGGTGGGAAGTCTCGTGGATTCAGTGGTGTCGTAAGCATCTCAACACTGGCAGGGGTCTCCCCGCGGCTCCTCCAGTTCAGGACACTAGTGGAGTTCCATGTGTCTTGTCAGCTGCAATATCTCCCATTGAATGAGCAGAAAGAGTGACTCCTGCCTCCAAGGAAGAACTACAGGAATTCCCAGAACCCTCAGGAGAAGGTCATGCCCAGAGGACTCGTTGGCTATATCAAGAGCAACAGGCTAGACGCCCCCACTTAATCTGAAAATGGACACCAGACTATGTAACTACCACACTATGAACTCCAAATGTTTCTATCTCTAAATGACATAACATTTATTTTGCCCGCTTTATACTTTTTTTTTTTTTTAAGGCATCACTGCCCTGGTGGTGGGAGTAGGAGGCCCAGCCTTTGCTCCTGGGAGCCGGAATTGAACCTCCATCCCAGTGGGCCGCAGTCCCGTGCACAACCACGACGCCACCAGGGCTCAGCCCTATACTTTTATATAGATGGACTCTTCAAGGCCCTCATCTTTTACAATTTGTTTTGTTTCATTTTCTTCCCCACCTGTACGATCCTGTGATGCAGACCTGTGGTTTATAACCGGAGCACTTTCATTTTTCACTATCGGATCGTCGACAGCCTGTAGCTCTTTGAACACTATGGATAGCATTGGCAAGGCTGGAAATTCCAGAACACACCATGTGCTCCCGCAAAACCCGTGCCTGGTCCAAGAGGCCTTCCTCCTCGCAGAACAAGGCACCCATGGGGTTTCAAGTCAGGAAAGGTGCACAATAAGGTTAAATCCTGTCGTAATACTTTTTCAATCCGTATGCTGAGTGCCTAATCCAAGGAACCGGACTATCTGTCCGATACCAGTCTGTAAGTTCCTCTTCAGACTCACCACAACACATGCAATGACACAGAAGGTAGGAAGCTCCCAGATGAGTGGTGTGTGTGTGTGTGTGTGTTTATAAGTGCCCTCTCCTGAAAGCATGCTCAAGGGGCTGGAGACAAAGATGTGTTCTAAGGAGCACTCAGAATGGACTTAAGACAGGTGTGTGTGTGTGTGTGTGTGTGTGTGTGTGTGTGTGTGTGTGTGTTCTTCTAGCAGTCCACTGGTGTCGGATCAGAAAAAAAGTTGAGGAGAGAAAAGTTAGGTCTGGTCAGACTGGGCCACCCTTCCCTTTCCCCCTCCCCCCCCCCCCCCCCCGACTTTGCAGATTTGGGCTTTGAACACAGAAAGGTTTGATTCTCATCTTCACTGAGACCCAACCGCCTAGTGCCAATATTGGCTTCTTGTTTACCTGTAGTTGGACAAGCCCAATATGACCTGGACATACCTTGCCTCTCATGAAATAAGTGTGCCTCAACTTTCCTGGGCATGTTTATAACGGGAGGAGGCACGGCCACCTGAGTTAGAGAGGAGCGGGTGGAGGTGGGAAAGCCCCTTGGTGGGTGACTGTCACCTCAGGAATGAAGACGGGGTCTGAATCTATGGGACCGAGTCACCAAAGCAACCCCAAGCATCTCCTGCCGCCTGTTATGTGAGAGATCAACTTCCCTGCTTGTTAAATCTCGGTCAATGGCTGGAACCCCACCTGGGTGCAGAAACACCAACCCCCGCAAAAAACACCCACCAGCAATATGAACTATATGTAGTGTTTATCATACAGCTTTTGAGTGGTTCATTTATTTTAAAATAAGTACCTTATGCACATGGTATGAAATCCAACAGGGAGACAATCCACAAATGATCAACAGGCAAATGGAAGTCGTGCTTGCCATCATTAATCATCAGGGAGGCATACGTCAAAACCACAACGGGATACCAACTTCCATTTATCAAAGCAGCGAAAATGAATGTGATTGAACGACAGCATGTTATGATATCTGTCAGTGCTCCCAATAAAAATATTAAATTTCAAAAGAGAGAAATACCATTTTTTTTTGGGGGGGGGGAAGGGAGGAAATAACATCAAAAATAAAAAAGATTGACCATATCAAATGTTGACAAGGGTGTGGAGGAAAACTGTTCTTATATTGCTGGTAGGGATGGGAAATAGTACAAGCACTTTGGAAGGCAGCTTGGCAGTTTATTAAGAAGTGAATCATGTGGATGAGCCCCGGTGGTGCAGTGGTTGGGTGTGGGACTGCGGCCCACAGGGTTGGTGGTTCAAATCCAGCAACGGCTCTCCAGGAGCAAGGCTGGGCTTCCTACTCCCACCAGGGCAGTGATGCAAAAGAAAAAGAAATTTTAAAAAAGTGAATCATGAGACTGAGCCCCAGTGGCGTAGTGGTTGTGCACGGGACTGCGGCCCACTGGGATGAAGGTTCAATTCCAGCAGTGGGGCTGGGCCTCCTACTCCCACCGCCGGAGAGCAGTGATGCCCCCAAAAAACAAAAAACAAAACAAAAGTGAATCATGTGATCTAGCCAGTTTACCCCTAGATATTTTTCTAAGAGAAATTTGAAAACATATGTATGCTCACAGACTTGTAGGCCCCTTAGAGCAGCTAATGTGTGGTCATCCCTCAGACAGAAGCAACTTCAAAAACTATCAATGTGTGATAAACAAATTGTGGTACATTGGAATACAATGGGATACTACTGGACCGTAAAACCAGAATGAGGAGCTGAGCCCTGGTGGCGTAGTGGTTGTGTGCGGGACTGCGGCCCACAGGGTTGACGGTTCAAATCCAGCAGCGGCTCTCCAGGAGCAAGGCTGGGCTTCCTACTCCCACCAGGGCAGTGATGCAAAAAAAAACAAACCAGAATGAGATAAATCCATATCCATATGTACTCACATGGCTGAATCTCAACATCATCTCCCTAAATTATAAAAGCCAAGCACACAGAACAATGTGCTCCGTGATTCCGCTTAGTTAAATTTCTCAAAAATGCAACCTAACCTATAGTGACAGGACGCACATCAGTGGTTGCCTGGTGTGTGTGTGTGTGTGTGTGTGTGTGTGTGTGTGTGTAGGGTGGAAGGATGGAGAAAGGATGGGTGGGTAATAAAAGAGAAGAAAAAAACTTCTGAACTTCTGGAGATGACAGAAATATTTACTATCTTGGCTATGATGATGGTTTCATGGGACCATTTGTGTTGAACTTTGAAATGAATTGAGACTCATCTATGTTTAAATATGTGCATATCATTTAAACCTATAAATTTATCAAGAGACCCATAGGATATGCCATAGAAAGTCTCCCTCCCTGTCATAAGCACCCAGTTCACCCAGAATCCGCCAACAGCTGTGGGTTGTTTTAATTTATGAAGTGATCAATATTGCTAGCATCACTCTGCAAATATGTCTCTCACAGATCGGACCTACTTGTGTTAGTCTGTGTAGCATGTTAAATGCTTACCTACAAAGAGGCATGTCCTTACCCTGACTCCAAATGTCTTCAGCTGGGTTCTATAGAGAAACACCACCAGCAAAGCTTACATATGCATATGTACAGGCAGAAATAGAGACCGGCAAGTTCCAAGTCCATGGATAAGACGCCAGGCTGAAGGTTGCTCCTGACTATGCCTCCAGAGACCCCCAAGAGCAGCAGCAACAACAAAAGTTTAAGCCTTGGGCTGAAATATTATAGGATTCTTTTTTTTTTTTTTTTTAGGGCATCACTGCCCTGGTGGTGGGAGTAGGAGGCCCATCCTTTGCCCCTGTGGAGCTGGAATTGAACCTCCATCCCAGTGGGCCGCAGTCCTGCACATAACCACTACGCACCGGGGCTCAGCAATATTATAGGATTCTTGGGACAAAATGCAGGTACTATCCGAAGCAGATGGAAGGATTTAACCATACTGGGAGGGACTGTATAATCCAGAAAGGAGGGTGTTGAAGGGAGAAGTTTAAGCTGTACTGAAGGCTAGGCAAACATCAAGCCTCCACTCAGGAATTGATGATAGAAGCCCCACCTGATCCTCAGCAGGAAAAAAGGAGACTTTCTGCTTTCTAGAGCAGGGGTCCCCAAACTTTTAAAACAGGGAGCCAGGCCACTGTCCCTCAGACCGTTGGAGGGTTGGACTATAGTTAAAAAAACAAAACTATGAACAAATTCACTGCGGGCCTGAGATGAGTCGGTTGCTAAGCAGGACAGCAGTAGCAGCAAAAACCCCCGAGGGCTGGATAACCGTCCTCGGCGGGCCGCATGTGGCCCAAAGGGCCGCAGTTTGAAGACCCCCTCTAGGACCTAGAGTTACAGCTGTGGAAACCCATCGGGACGGTCCTAGTCTGTCCTGTGGGATTGTGTGAGTCACAACTGGCCAGATGCAGTGAGTGTGGATTTTTGAGTCTGGGCTCCTTGTCTGTTTCTACGGAGCCCGGGTGGTGCCGTGGACTGCGTTAACCATCAGATCCACAGTTCAAACCCAGCAGCTGCTCTTCAGAAGGAAGA